>CM027118.1:33532315-33660118 GCA_015476505.1 Urochloa ruziziensis
CACTTGAAGGGTCGGCGTTTCTGGAGCTTTCTCTTGCGAAGTGACTTTGTTTCGGCTTGTCTTTGCTTTTAGTCACTTGCTTGAGTCTTGGTTTCGATTTCTTTTCTATTTTTCTTTCTCTATCTATGGTTACTATGTGTGTGTTGTCAATGCACTCATCAAGGGGGAGATTGAGGACCCGGTGTGTCCGAGGACCGGTGGATGGTCGCTTCCTGGTGTGATGAGTGATTGACAACGTGGTGTGGATTGACGTTTCCCTTGGCTTAAGTATTGCAGGTGTAGAATGCGGCTTGGTTGCATTGGTGCGGGTGAAGAACAGGCGCGAAAGGTCTTAGCCATGGCGGCCTCCGAGGAGCGGAGAGACAAGTAGGCTTGGTTCGAGGGACCCGATGGCCGGTGGATCAAGTGCGGTTCACATGCTGGCAAGAACGAGCAAGGGGACGTGGTTCCGGTGCGAGGTAGCGGCTCACAACCGAAGCTCGTACGCGGACGAGAAGCCGGCGCAAGGTGGCGGCTAACAACCGAAGTTTGCGCGCGGGGTTTGGTGATTTGGCCACAAAATCATCGGTGGACGGTTTCCCTTGGTTTGGGCCTCAAAACCAAGGACCGAGGACTCGACGTAGCGACGGCCCGGCCTGCCAGCCAGGGGCGGTCCAACCGCCCCCCAGGGGCGGTGTGACCGGTCCCACCTGGGCAGGTCGCCCGTGAGCGTCGAGGAGCTTCGATCCGGAGGACACGCGGCGTGATCGCAAGGCTTGCGTCGGAGGGAAGCTAGCTTGCGGTGGAAGGTGTCCCAGCCGGAAAAATCTTCGCGGAAAATGTCATATTCGCCCCTGAGGGGTATGTATCGCTTAGGGGTAGTTTAGTCTTTCGAGCACCACCATTTGGACTATTTAATAGACCCCCTAGGGGTGGTGGCTGTCATCTCTTCTAGTTTTCTCTTTGGTTTTCCTTTGAACTAGTTTTCCTCTCATCCCCTTCACCTAGAACTACTTCTAATCTTTCCTAGTTTTGTATAGGTGAATTCATGGTTATGTGATGGAGTTTGTGCTGCTCATCTTTGTGCCATGATTTGATTTCCCGAGCTCCTTTTCGTTTTTCCATTTTCGGAGGTATTTTCGGAGCCATTTTTGGGGGATTTTCGTTCTTCACTTTCTAGCCCGTTTTCTCTCGGATTTCTTTGGGGGAATCACGTATGAGTGTCTTGTGCCTCTTTTGCTGGTGATCCCTTGCCCCCAAACGCCGGGAATCGGATTGGATTTGAAGTTTTCGGGATGAACTCGTGGAGGGTGTGTTCTTCGCTAGATTTGAAATCCCCGGAGTTCTAGGGAGTTAGAGGCCGAGATTTTTGGGACATAGCCTCTCCTTGAGGTGTATATCATCTACCCAAAGTTTCGTCTCAAAACTTCAAGCCGTTTGAGAGATCCGTTCTCGAGTTGACCTTCTTCCCGTGCTGTCTGGCAAGACCGGTGCGACCGCCCTCGGATACCGGTGTGACCGCCCCTAGCAAGCAAGGGCGGTGCAACCGCCCCTGGAGAGAGGTGCAACCGCCCCTGGCTGAGAGTTGGTGATTTGTGTGGTTTTCGTTCGATTCGTGTTGGATTTGTTTGATTCGTGTTCCGCTGTGTTGATCTTGCTCCTAGGGTCAGTAGCCTCACAGTAGCTACGTGATCTTGGCAAGATCGGTTGGTAGGCTTTGGAGTTAGTTTGGGAGTAGCCGGATTCGTGAGAGAAATTTTTATCGGCTCCCATTCACTCCCCCCCTCTCTGGTCGCCTAATCGGTCCTTCACCCTGAAGTGCGTCCACGCTGGCGTACCGGTATCGTGCTCCAGCGCATAGTACCACAGGCAGGCTGCGTCGTGGAGGTGGTACATGGCCAACGACACCTTGTCCGCCTCTGGCGTGAGTTGCACCCGGAAGAATTGGTCACATTATGTGAGCCAACCTAGGGGATCCTCCTTGCCGTCGTAGAGTGGAAATTCGAGCTTCTGGACCCGCGGAACGCCGATGGGCGCGGTGGCGAACTGTGGCACCTTAGCACTCATGGTTGCGCTGGTTGGCGCTGCGGTGGTGTCCGTTAGCGGGGGAAATGATGGGAGCGGCGACGGTGAGTGTGGGAACTGGATCTGGTGGATGTACACCCCGGTCGACGATGACGATGGCGCGACCGATGATGCGGACGCTGCAGTTGTAGGCGCGCCCTTCGGAATGCCACCGTACCCCGGAATCCCGTAGGGAATAACTGTCGTTGGCGGCGGCGCATCCACCAGCGCCTTCTCGGGGTTGGTCGTAGGTGGCGCAGCGGCTTCCAGTTTTGCGACGAGCCTGATGATGGTACGGTTCAGGTTGGCAATCATCTTCATCAGAGCTTCCATGGTGGCGTTCGTCGGCAAAACCCGGCATTGTTAGGACGCTGCCGATCATGTAGGTCGTAGTGGTGGGCGATGGGCGGCCGGGGCTTAAACCCCAGCGGCGATGGATACTCGTGCTTGATCGCACGAGCAGGAGAGGATGGAAGGCGCGAGGTGCAAGGAAGCAACAACTTTGTTGATCTTGCTTAAGGGTTTATTGATACAAGCCCTTGACTACTTATAGCCAGAGGAACCACTCAACCAACTAGCTAACAATCTAAACAAACTCGATCTTATCTTGCTAACAACCCAAAGGAAATCTCAAGCAAATCTAAACGGCGACCTGATCACCTGACGTTCTCGTGCGCCACCCTCAGCCACATTGGCGCTTGCGTCGTGCATATGTAATCCCGGTCATAACATTTGATGTTGTTGGTTATAAACTCTAATAGAATTAGGTTCGCCTGCAATCTATAATGTAGTTTTTTCTCTCCTGAAGCCCCATATTTTATAAAAAGTTTCAGACTATGGTACTGTTTATTTTGTGGAGCTCAAATTTGTGAATGCATATAGCATTATTGAGTATGTATTTAAACCTCAACGCTTGTTGTATGCAGCATGACATAAGGAGCGCAGGAAGCTCTGTGAAGAATAATGGACATCTATCCCAACAACACTTGATTTACACCTATTTGCAACACCTCATCTAAGATGATTGAGCCCATTCAAAGTTGTGCTATTGTCAGGTTCTTGAGCCTCTTTGAAATATATTTTTTCACATATATACTGTACCTTGATTTATTGCACTACAGGTAGAATAAGACATGCAGAAGAAATAGACTTGAAATCAGAAATTGTTCACTGGGACAGCCTAATTTTACCATCTTTTGCCTCAGGTCGATTTGGGTCCTTTCAATATAAAAGAACATGAGAGATTGACAGTTACTGTTGGTATCTCTCGGTAGATGCCATTTCTTCACCCATGGACAGATTTATGAAACTATGATGCCCACGGAGATTTTTCTCCCGGTTTTAGTCCCAGGTCAATGATGTTGTTTATGCGCTTGAGAGTTGAGAGAATGGCACACCATGGTTCAAGTGGCCGGGAGAAGCATAATGGTGATAGTGCTAACATCATGGTCGTCCTGCCGCGAATTGTTGAGCTATTTCAAATCAGAACTGTGAACATTGTGTTTGTATGCAATAATGGGATCGGCCATGAAAGTGTAGAGTTGAATACAGACTATTTTTCTTTTATTTCGGTTGTTATTAGCTGATGTTTCTAATTGCGTTGAGCAGACTTGGCTCGGCCTTTGAAACTTGAGATGCGTATCATTTTTCATCATTCATAGATTAATTGGTGAGATTGTTGTAACCGTTAGAAATATACGTAGTATAAAACTACAATCTACCCTTATGAAAGCTGCCGGTGGGGGCGGCATAACCCAGGCGGCCGCGTCGGCTAAAAAAATTTTCACCGTCTGGTTTGTGAAACGCGGTTCCCATTTTTTACGTGCAAAGCTTCATCTCTCCGATTACTTGGCCCACCAATCAGCCTGTAGTAAGTAAGCGTGTCGCTTTTTCTTCACACAGTAAAAAAACGTTGCGTCACAGCGGCTAGAAGCCTCTCGATTCACCTTGGGGACAGGTAAAAATCTAGCCCCTTCTCATTTTCTCTCCCTTTTCGGAAGTAGATCCTCTGCAGTTGAACGCTGAACGGCAGACGCGCACAGTAAAATGAGTCTGGTGATACAGTGTTCTAAAGTTACTGTTCATCGGCACAGTATTTTCGGGAACTGTTCACGAAAGTACTGTTCGTCAGCACAGTATTTTTACTGCTCTCTGATCCGTCCGTTTCAGATCAGACGGTTCATGTCCCTTCAGCCTCCCTCACCAACTGCAGAGGATCTCATTCCCCCTTTTCACCTGCGTCTCGAGGCAAGGCAGCGGCCGAGGGACAAGGTCGCAGCGGTGGGGCGAGCGGCGCCAGGCTGAGCAGCGACTCCCACGATGATTGGTCGGGCGCGGCAGCTGGAGAAAGTGGTGGCCGCGGATCCGGAAGCGGCGGGCCCTAGCGGCTGCGGCGGCCAAGGGGGCGCAGCTGCCCCCGCTTCGTACGTACAGTACTCCGCTTTCTCCCGTCGGTCAGAAATCTGCCATCTTCATTTTTATTCTGTTCCACGTCTACCCTTTGGCATGACGCCTTCTCTTCTCGAGTCTTTTACCCCTATGCCATTAAAAAAAGATGCCAGTTACCTGTGTGCCACAAAAAAGTTACTAGATACCTGTATGCCATGAGCCTAAGTTTCCTTTACCCGTGTGCCATTCCGTGCACATTCCGTGAGAACTTAACAGAATCATGGGTCTGACATGTGGGACCCACGTATGGAAAAGACTAATTTGCCCTCCTCTCATTTTCTTACCTGTTCGGTCTCTCCCGTGTTGCCCGACACCAGACTCCCAGACCGAGACCCGACTCCCCAACCCTAGATCGCCGGGCCGCCGCCGCCGCCGCCGCCGCCGCCGGGCCACCGCCGCCGCCGCGGCCGGCCAGATTCGCCGGCACCCCACCGCCCGCCTCCCGCGCTGGGCGCCCAGTCCTCGCATCCCGCGCGCTCGGCGCCCAGGCCGTTGCAGCGCTGCTCAATGAGTCAATGGTACTCATCGCTAGTCGACGTTGTCCGCCTCCGCCCCTTTCCCCCAAGCCGCCAACCCACCGAACGCCGGTTGCTCTTCTTGATGTCTATTCTGGATTGACATCGCTATTGCAGTTTGGCGGGCATCAGTTGTGCCCAAGCCTCACATCGGTTGGCACAAAGGTCAAAACAGCAGTGGGTGGGCAGCACAGGCTGATCTCGTCTATGGCAACGGGCACCGGGCAGAGCAAGAGCAATGCAGCTGGGCTATCTGCTACTCCATCTCAACCGAGCTAAAGCATTTCAGAAGGCACGAGCTCTAGTTTTCTTCTGCAATCACCTGCTAGTCATTGTGTCCCTCAATTGTTTGTTGAAATGCCAAACCAAACAAGCGCACTCTATGTCTTTGGTGAAATGCTGACCACACTCTGTTCTGTGCAGGAGCAAATGGGGACTGAAAGAGGAAAGCAATTTTTACTTTCAAAAAAAAGAAAGAGGAAGCAATTTCACGTTGATAGTGAGGATGAAGGCTTCCATTTTTACAACAAGTATGCTCCCCAAATTGAGCAACCTCCATCTGTTTATGAAGACATTGCATCCTTTGAAGGCTCTCGACAGACAGTGCTGACACCAAGGAAGAAGCAAGCCGTCATGAAGAAGTACTCGCCAAGGAGGGCTCCAGTTGAAGTGGCCAACCCATCTAGCCCAGCTTCTAATACCAGAAGCAAGAAGAAACTCCAGCTTGAATAAATCAAGTGGTGGAATTACTACTTTTGATGTCATTTCAGACATGTATGGTTTGGTGTGATGAACACAAGTGAACTGCTACTTCTATGTGTGGACTAAGTGTGATGAAACTTATTTGCTTACATGTTGGTGAAATGAACTTGTTGCTATGCAATGGTCATGTCTTGTTTTTCCATGTGATATGTAGTTACTTGTTGGTATGCAATGGTCATGCACCTATTTTTCCTTTTTCCAAAAAATTATGCCCGATTTTTCCTAATTTTTTTTCACTTTTTCCTAAATTTTTCCACATTTTTCTAAATTTTTCTGTATTTTTAAACATTTTTCCTGTATTTTAAAACATTTTTATCAATTTATTCCGTATTTTTATACATTTTTAACGAATTTTCTGGATTTTTATACAATTTCAAATTTTTTTAACATTTTTTTCTGAATTTTTTCGCTTTTTAAAAAAATATTTTCCATTTTCTGATTTTTATACGGTTTTAAAACTGTTTTTCATTTTTTGAATTTTTTTAAGCCACTATTATACACAAGGGCAAAACGGTCTTTTCATAGCCACTAACACCTCTGTTAAGTCTCCATCCATCCAAAATGGCACACGGGTAAAGGAAACTTAGGCTCATGGCACACAGGTATGAAGGAACTTTTTTGTGGCACACAGGTAACCGGCATCTTTCTTAATGGCATAGGGGTAAAAGACTCTCTCTTCTCGTTCCTTCTCTTTAGCAGTTTTTCTTTTTCGACGGCGAAACGGCGGCCACCATTCCACCAAGAATAGCCCTGGCGACAGCAAGCGGAGGCACCACGCCTGAGCATCCGCCGACACGGAGGCAGCCCGCGGCAGATCGGCTGCTGGACGCCCCCGTTCATAAATTCACATCACGATTCTGGTGTTTGCTTCCTCTATTTAATGCATTCTTATTAGGTCGATTTGGTGGATACATAGTTTGATTTAGTGAATTCATGTTCTGTTTTGGTGGATTGCCATTCAATTTCTTCATTGCAGGCGGTCCACTTGGTGATGAGAAATCTTCCCCCGAAGACGAGCCCTGTTAGGTTGCCTGCTAGCCATCCTGTTCTCCTGCTATGCAAATCTATTTCTTATTTTCTTTGGGTGCTGGCAAGTTTTTGTGCTGGCTTTGCCTCAACCATAGCAGCAAATAACAATCAATGTGCCAGGATAGCTAACTGATTATATTGATTGCCCAAGCTAGTGCGATGTGTCATTCATCTCTCTGCTGCTGTGTATGATTCATAATGGTTGCTCTCTATGCATATTCACCTAATTTGATTTTGTAAAACGTTTCTTTTGCAATCAACGTTGGAAATTTTGTTTGGTTACATGTTCAAAACTGTTCCATGTGTGAGGTGCATCTCTGATTCAACATCTCATAGCCTTGTTCTTCTCAGGATATGTCATTTGCAGAGCATGTCTTGTTGCCACTCAGAAGGCTGCATTGGAGAACCTACCAAAGAAGATGTATCGGGCATATATGAGAGGTGAAATTGACCTATCCTGTTGTGCACCGTAACTAACTATAATTTTTTGACTCAGGTATATTACCTTTGATCTAGAAAGGGATCCTAACTAAGAAACATAGTTCTGCTATGCAGCTATAATTTATTGGCATCTCTACGTTTTGTCAATATCCATCACCGTATTGAGACTGTAAAGAGATCCTAACTAAGAAACATGGTTCCTTTATGCAACTATAATGTCTTAGCATCTTTATGTTTTGCTAATATCCATTACCATATCGAGAGCACTACACAGCATCTGAGTTATGTCATTACAATAATTGTGTTCAGTAGTTTAGTACTCACCCTCAAACTGCTTCTCAATTTTAGGAGTCATCTTCTTTGTATTAAACCTCAATTCTCCATTGATATCTTTACCTTATGCTCAGATTTTTTTTAATGCCCTCATATCATCAGTAATTATTCCCCATGAATTGTGAGGAAGTTTACTTTGTGAGGCTTAAAACTGTAATTTTGCCCTAATATGCTTAGATATCTATTTCTCCCTTGCCTTCTATTTCTTTATTTGACTATTCTTTTCTCCTTTTGCAGTTTTCACAAGCATATGGACATAAGAGCTACTTGGAAAACAGTAAGCTGATTATTGTTGTAGGTTTATGGCAAATTCCATTGCTTCTGGTTTACGACTGGACTTACTATTGTTATTGATAGTGCCAGGAATTCTAGGCAATGGTAAAGCAGCGATTGATGCGGCATATGGAGAGGCAGCTGCAATTTCATGTAAGTAGAGTTACTGAGGTGGCCTAATTGCATTGGCAGTCCTACCTCAAAAAAAAAAAGTGCATTGCCCGTCCTTGACTCCATATTGCCATCATCGGGTTACTTGATTGTTTGGTTCTCTTTACTGCTGACAACTGAACGTGTTAATTCTCTGCTACCCACCATTCTTGGTTCCCGATTGATTTTCTTGGTGTGTACTTGCTGTTAGGTCGATCTCCACCACCACGGCCCAAAGGCCGTGATGGGCTCGGTTCTCGCACCCTGATCGGGGGAGCCCAACCTAGCATTGGTTGGTGGGCTCCCGTTGCACAGTGCTATAAAGATGGGGTGGGGGCTAGGGCGCTTATCACGAGGTTGACCGCGCCGCCAGCACCCCACCTACAAACCCTACCGATCGAGGGAGCACTGGAGCAGCGGGAAGCTCCACCTCGACCGCCGCCGACGTCCGGGTGGGTGCGGCGCACACGGTGCCACCGCCCCGACCTCAACCGCATCGCCCCCTCTGCTCCAGCGCCACCTCAACCCGCGGCCGCCCCTGCGACCGCCACCGCCGCCATGGCTGCCGACCCCGTCGCCACTAGCAATGGTCCGCGCATCCCCTTTTTCCCTTCTAGATGTTTTTGTTCTAGATCTAAATGTTGTACACGTGTTAGCCATGTTCTTTATCTTATTGTTCAAGTTTTACCCGTGAGCATCTACTACTAGTTGATCCTACAATTCTATCAATGGTATCAGTCGCCTAATCTAGTAGTAGATTAGAGATCCGGGGTAGTTAGCACTCAAAAAGAAAAGAAATACCCGCTGTTAGTTGTGACAGAGGGGAAAGAAGAGAAAAATCGAAGTTTTTTCGGTTAAATCCAAAGAAAAAGAAGAAAAAGTCGATGAAAATCGAGCAAGAAAGATGGATCTCAGATCCAAAACCCCAAAATCCGAAACCCTAACCCTAATCCTAACCCTAGATCTAAAAGAAGGGTCGCGGTATGAGGGGGAGGACCTACCTTTTGGTCTTCTCCGCCGCCGGCCGTCACCGCCGTCGTGCAGGTAGAACGCGGGAGCGGAACTGCTCGACGGCGGCGCGCTCTCCCTTGCGGGGAACGCGCACGCCGGCGAGAAGCTCCGCCACAGCGCCAAAAAGGAGGGAGGGGGAGCGCGCTGGCCTTGCGCCGGCGGCGCTCGTCCTCACCACGACCGGCAAAGGCCGGCCATGGTGGGCCGCGAGCCCCCTCGCCTCTCTCTCTGGATCTCACTGAGTTGGGTCTTGGGGAGGGGGAGAGAGGGCTTAGGGGAAGGGGAGGAGGAGGAGCGCTGCGGCCATGGCCGGCGGCGCTCGTCCCCGCCGTCGCCGGCGAAGAAGCCGAGCGCCACCGGCCATGGCCGTCGCCGCGCTGCGTGCGCCGCCGGACCGGGAGCAGAGAAGGCGGAGGGGGGGAGAAAAGGAAAGTGAGCTAGGGTTACGGGGGGAGCCGGCGCGCGCGCGTTTTATATGCGCGACGCGTGCGGGGAGCCGTCGATCTCGGATCGACGGATCCGACGGCCGAGAGCGGCCGGCGCTCACGCGGGCTGGAAGCGGCCCGTGAGGGAGGAGAAGCTGGGCCGGATTGGCGGCCCAGCCGTCGGTTTACGGGCTGAGAGCCCACGCGGGCGAGCGCGAGCGCGCTGGGCCGCGTTTATAAGTTGGGCCGCGAGTTAAAGGGCTAAAATTGCGCGGGCGGCATAGTCCAGGGACCAAAAGCGGACTTCTGTCGCGAAAATTAAGAAAAGGGCTGGGCGTGCGGCTGGGCCGCTGCTGGGCCGAAGCGTGCACAGGCGCGATGCGCGCGCGCATGGGCCGTGGGCCAATTTTTGCTTCGCGGGCCAAAAGTGACGAATGAATAGTAACGTTTTCAATTAAGTTTATTTATTTTCAGAAGCTATATTTGGTTGTTTTTAGTGTTTATTTTGCATGTTTTCAAGTAATTATCTCTGTTTAAATTTTTGCACATAGTAATTATTTTTACAGAGAGTAGAATGCTTCTGAAAATTACTTTTTCTCATGATATTTGATGTTTTTCCGCTGCGTAATTATTCTCTAGTTAAATTGAACCAAAGGGATATTTAATTAGAGAAGTAGAAATATTTTATATTCAGTTTTATGATGTTGTTATTTTCTGGCCAAAGCTGATAATTACAATATTATAAATATTCTTGAAGTTATTATACATTTATTCTATTTTCTGCCCAAAGGTGATATAGAATTGATGTAGAAAGCATGTTGTATGTGTTGATTTTGACCAAAGTTAAATTAATACATGCAATAATTATTTTTATTATTATTCTCACTAATTTTATGTCAAAATTTCAGGTCCAAATTCCTCAAGCTATGTGTCTGATATCCCTATCCTAGTTGGAAGCAACTATGGAGAATGGCGCACGCAGTTCAACCTGGCAGTGGTGATGACAGATATTGACACTGCCATGAACTACCCATATCCGGTACTGCCTGAGGTACCAGTGCGTGGAGCAAATGAATCTGATGAGGCATTCGCGGCACGAGAGCGTGACCACGCGTCCGTTAGAGCACTATATGATCTCGAGAAGAGAAAGTGGGAGATTTTCAACAAGAAATGTCTGCTGATTATGCAGACAAAGATGGCAGAGGCCATAAGGAACTCTATCCCAGAGAAGAATGCAGAGGGTGTTGCTCACACTGCACCAGAGTATATGGCACTAGTGGAGGCCCAGTTCACTGGGTCGTCTAAGACTTATGCCAGGACACTGATAGATCAGTTTCTAAACACGAAATATACGGGTGGGGGTGTGAGAGAGCACATCCTGAAGTTGAGCAACCTACATGGGAAGTTGGCTGCCTTGGACATGAAACTACCTGAAGATTTTCTTGTCCATACAGTTTTTCGCTCACTTCCAGCTGCATTCTCCAACTTAGAGATCACTTATAATTCCCTAGAGGAAAAATGGGATATGCAGAAACTCATAGGCCGTTGTGTGCAAGATGAGGACAGAATGATTGCACAGAATGGTGGACAAATCAACTATGTCCACCATCAGCAGAAGAAGAAGAACTTTCCCAACAAGAACTTCAACAAGAACTTTAAGCCTAAGAACCAGTGGGAAAGTGGCCCTTCAAATGTTTCCAACAAAGACAAGGGCAAGGCACCAGTGCAGTATGATCGCTCTAACAAGCCACAAGACAAGAAGGAAGTTGGCAAACATGAGTGTCTGCATTGTGGGAAGGCGGGACACTGGCAGAACAAGTGTCCTGACTGGCTTGAAATGATGTGGAAAAAGGGTGAGGATTTTATTACTTTTGTAGATGAATCCCTGTTTTTATGTTATGATAAATCTACTTGGTGGATTGATTCAGGTGCAACTACTCACGTTGCTAATTCTATGCAGGGAATAAGTATGAGCCGGATGCTGCAAAGAGGAGAAAGAGGAGTTAAAGTTGCAAACGGTGTTGAAGCTGAAGTGGAGGCGATAGGAGAACTCCCCATCAAGTTGAAAGACTGCTTCACGCTTCAGCTGCACGACATTCTTTACGTTTCCTTTTTGAGCAGAAACTTAATTTCAGTTTCATGTTTAGCAGACGATGGTTTTGAGTGTCTTTTCGACAGTGAACAATGTTTTATTATGTTAAATAAAGTTTGTGTGGGTCTTGCCTTCCGACAAGACAAACTTTATAAGTTATCTGTTTATGATGATTTGTATGCATGTGAAGATGTGTATGCAAGTACTAAGATTGTGCATGAGATTGAAAATGTATCCTCGTCTACAAAAGTAACCAAGAAGCGGAAAAGGATTGATGACGTTTCATCGAAATTATGGCACTGTCGTTTAGGCCACATTTCGAGGGGGAGAATGGAACGTCTAGTTAAAGGATCAATTCTTCCACCGCTACAATTCTCAGACTTAGAACAATGTATTGATTGCATCAAAGGCAAATACGTTAAGCAAGTAAACAAAGTAGCAAAACGAAGCACGGGAACCTTAGACATAATACACACAGACATGTGTGGTCCGTTTCCCGTTGCATCAGTGGATGGTTTTGACTCGTTCATCACATTCACAGACGATTACTCCCGTTATGGCTACATTTATGGATATGGTTAGAAGCATGATAAGCTATTTCACTTTACCAGTTAATTTGTGGATGGAGGCTTTGAAGACCGCCATTGACATCCTAAACAAAGTGCCTAGCAAAGCAGTTCCTACGACACCTTATGAACTTTGGACGGGTAGAGTACCCTCTCTCAGATATATGCGTGTATGGGGCTGCCCCGCTAGGCTAAGATTTTTAACCCAAATATTGGGAAGCTAGATCCCAAGACAGTCAGTTGCTATTTCATTGGCTATACTGAAAAGACAAAAGGGTATCGTTTCTATTGTCCTAACAGACACACAAAGTTTGTGGAAACGAGACATGCAGTTTTTCTAGAGAATGAGATGATCAGGGGGAGCATGGCTACTCGGGAGATAGATCTTGAGGAGAAGCGGGTCTTTGCATCTTGCCCAATGATTCAAGAACCTTTTTCGAGTTACCTGTGTCAATTCCAACAGTGGAAGCCACTGTGACAGCTCCTAGTCCTGTAGTGCCAGCAATGAATGAGAATGTGGAACCTATTCCTCAAGTTGAACCAATTGTGGTACAAGATGTTGAACCAGTTGTTGCTCAAGAAATAGAACCTCAACAGCCTGTGGTTCCTGAAGTACCAGTTGTTGAGCCAGCTGCTGAACCAGCTGGAGGAGGACTGAGAAGGTCTACAAGAGTGAGACGCTCAGCCATTCCTGATTGCTATGAAATTGGCAACTTAGAAGAGTTTCAAATGTGGGTGATCCCGTCACATTTGAAGAGGCTATGAGAAGCGCTCAATCTGAAAAATGGCTGGAAGCCATGCAAGAAGAAATGAATTCAATGAGTGCCAACAAAGTTTGGGACTTAGAAGTAATTCCTAAAGGAGCCAAATCAGTAGGCTGCAAATGGGTCTACAAAACAAAATGTGACTCCAAAGGAAATATTGAAAGATATAAAGCGCGACTCGTGGCTAAAGGGTTCACACAAAGAGAAGGAATAGATTACAATGAGACATTTTCTCTAGTCTCATGTAAAGATGCCTTTAGAATCATAATGGCATTAGTGGCACACTATGATTTAGAATTACATCAGATGGATGTAAAGACAGCGTTCTTAAACGGTGATCTGTTTGAAAACGTATACATGACTCAACCTAAAGGTTTTGTTGTGGAAGGCAAAGAAAACATGGGATGCCGATTAATAAATTCCATTTATGGATTGAAACAAGCTTCTAGACAGTGGTACTTGAAGTTTGATGAGACAATTAAGAAATTTGGGTTTAAGGCAAATGTAGAGGACAATTGCATCTATGCAAAGTTTAAGAATGGAAAATATATTTTCCTAATCCTATATGTGGATGATATCCTGCTTGCTAGCAGTGATAAAAGAATGTTGCAAGAGACAAAAATGTTTTTGTCCTCTAATTTTGATATGAAAGATCTTGGTGAGGCTTCATATGTTCTGGGCATTGAAATTCACCGAGATAGAAGAAACGGGGTTTTAGGACTATCGCAAAAGACATATTTGGAGAAGATCTTAAAGAAATATAATATGCATGCGAGTAAAGCCACACCTGCACCGATAGTGAAGGGCGATAAGTTTGGGGATTTTCAACGCCCTAGGAACCAGTATGAGATCGATCAAATGAAAATGGTTCCATATGCTTCAGCAGTTGGTAGCTTACAGTATGCACAAGTGTGCACTCGCCCTGATTTGGCTTATATCACCGGAGTACTCGGTAGATATCAAGATAACCCAGGCGTAGAGCACTGGAAAATGGCAAAGAAAGCTTTACGGTATGTGCAAGGCACAAAAGACCTCATGCTAATATACAGAAGATCTGATTCTCTAGAGATAAGAGGATATTCAGATGCAGACTTTGCGGGAGACAAGGATGATAGAAAATCCACGTCAGGTTATGTATTCACTCTCGCAAAGGGAGCTATTTCGTGGAGAAGCTCTAAACAAACTCTGGTTGCATCATCTATGATGTATGCAGAGTTTATAGCATGCTATGAGGCAACGTTGCAGGCCAAGTGGCTAAAGAAATTCATACCCGACTTGAAAGTGGTAGATTGTATTAATAGACCACTTAAAATGTACTGCGATAATGAGCCTGCAGTATTTTACGCTCACAACAACAAGTCGAGTAATGCTACCAAACCAATAGAAATAAAATTCTATGTTGTGAAAGATAAAATCCAGGATCAGACTATAAGTCTGGAGCATATAAGTACGAAGAATATGCTTGCGGATCCGCTCACTAAAGGTTTACCACCCAGTGTGTTTAGAGAACACATTACCGGTATGGGTTTAAGGGAAAGCCTTATGATCACTGGATAATGGCCCAAGGTACGATCCTTTGCAATAGAGAAGTTTATTGTGGCTGATTAATCTAATTGAAATGTCAATTTTGATGACTCATGCTCAATGTGCTTTTTTGTTATGAAGTGGATGTCAGGCGAAGAGCTTAAGGTAAGAAAACATAAGGTGAGATCGAGGGAGAGATTGTTAGGTCGATCTCCACCACCACGGCCCAAAGGCCGTGATGGGCTCGGTTCTCGCACCCTGATCGGAGGAGCCCAACCTAGCATTGGTTGGTGGCCCCCGTTGCACAGTGCTATAAAGATGGGGTGGGGGCTAGGGCGCTTATCACGAGGTTGACCGCGCCGCCAGCACCCCACCTACAAACCCTACCGATCGAGGGAGCACTGGAGCAGCGGGAAGCTCCACCTCGACCGCCGCCGACGTCCGGGTGGGTGCGGCGCACACGGTGCCACCGCCCCGACCTCAACCGCATCGCCCCCTCCGCTCCAGCGCCACCTCAACCCGCGGCCGCCCCTGCGACCGCCACCGCCGCCATGGCTGCCGACCCCGTCGCCACTATCAACTGGTCTGCGCATCCCCTTTTTCCCTTCTAGATGTTTTTGTTCTAGATCTAAATGTTGTACACGTGTTAGCCATGTTCTTTATCTTATTGTTCAAGTTTTACCCGTGAGCATCTACTACTAGTTGATCCTACAATTCTATCACTTGCTTCCTTGGTAGCGTATTGCAGTACACCTTCATATGTTTTCCTCACAAATTAAATGTTTTTTCGTCAATCATACATCTTAGAGATCATCTGCTAACAGTTCAAGGATACTGCTTAATGCATCAAAAACAAAGAGTGTTGACTGTTGTAGTTCTATTGTCTGCACGCACATTGCAATGGCGACCAAAAATGAAGCTTTACTCGACTCCATATGAAGCTTGGAATCCCGTGATGGATGTTAGCAGGTAAACAACATGGCTAATTTGTTAGAAACTGTGCTGTCATATCTATATTGCCATGCATTTTATTTATATGTAGGCCGCTTCATTCTTGAACAATCGAAGCATATAATAGGTAATAGAGTCATTTGGAACGCTTAATAGACTTGAACCTCTGCATTATTATTTGAGAAACTAAATTGCCAGCACTATCGAACTGATACCTGGTCCATACGAGGGAAAATAATCTAACATAGGGTGTAGACTGCTGCATTCTCAAACAGTCGAAGCATGGAATAGGTAATACGGGATTTACATGCTCTGCAACGGGGAAAACAATGATACTGAATGCTATAAACATTCTTTCCATTTAAGTTACTGAACATGGTATTTTTGCCAAAGCAATGAAAGTTATGACCTAATATTGATATTTATAAATCATGATCCATCCTTTGATTTCCTTTTACTTTGCTTTGATACATTGCTTTCTACTGCAGGAGCATCAGCATGCTTATTTCCGATCTGAATACTGGATGGTGTATGCTTGGGAAGGTATGCATGTCCAATCCAAAAGTGAGCATCTTTTGTGCACAATCCTGTTTAGAAAAATGATGGATTTGGAATCATATGTGTGTGTTTGATTTACTACAATGAAAAAACTAGAAGGTGATGATGTTTTCTAAATAGAATGTGCTTTCAGTCCTGTAACCCCTATTTTTTATTACTTGCAAAAAATAGAATGTTTCTTTTCACATATTCAATTTTGTTAGTGTGTATCTCATTGCACAACTCTTCTTTTAAGTACACTAAAGCAGAGCTCTACTGAGGGAAAAAAATAGTACCTCAACGACAGTGCGGGAAGTGGCAGTATCCTACTATCTTATAGATAGAAATTAATTCTTAGTTTCATAACTTCAGAAATTCTTCGGTTTCAAATCTTCTTCTAGCAGTCAAAAATTAAAGTCGAGGACACCGGTGCAGACCATTTCACTGAGGCAAGTAAGATCAAGGACACTGGTGCAGATCGAGAGGCTGCAGCCAGAAGGTAAGTCACATTCCCATCATAATAGTATGTGAACAAGATGTCAGTTACAATGGCATGCACAGACTACCATTTACATAATGGATACCTCTCGGACTTTAACTAGAAACATATCAATGACCTAAGTCCTGCCCAGATAAACCACACGTTTTGAGTTGTCTGTTGCTTAATTACAGTTTCCTCCTGCAAATTTAGATTTGTTGAGATGCAGAGCCTGTCAAAGAAGGTCCTCAGCTATGTTTTAATTCACCGTCCTGGTGGTAGTGGTAAATCGCTGCTTGATATGGTTCCCCTTCAGTGGATTCGAGAAGCAGTATCAATGAGCGAGAAAAAAAATGTTGCATGCTGTCACACAAAATTGAGGTCAGGGCAGGCTGGCAACAGCTTTCTACTTTTTAATGATTTACAATTTAGCATAGAAATGATATGGTATGCGTACCTTGCGTCCTTAATTCTCCATCTAACCTTTGATAATTAGGTTGCATGATAGATGAGCAGCATGGATTTTGATGTATTTGCATTATGTTAGTGCAGAGGAGAGGCTGGAGAGACTCCTGTAATGAATTCAGCAACTCAAGAACTCCAATAACCAGGTGATGAGAGAACTCAGGAACATAAGGTTACTAGCTGCTTCAACAATTCCTTACTAAGTTTTCCTCTTCCATTTCTTGTTTGATGGCTCTTTCCTTTGTATGTCAGACTTGGATTTTCAGTGGATACAAGGATAGCCAGTGGCGGACCCAGGCAGTTTGCGGGTAGTCCTGGGACTACCCCAATTCCCAGCAGCTTAGCACTGTGTACTGCTGTAACAACTACTATTTGACACGGTATACTACTGTTTTTCACTGTTAATACACTGTGTGACTACCCGCAATTCTTACTCTGGATCCGCCACTGAGGATAGCTAACAAGTTTGCTGTTTCTACAATATTGCTCCCCGTCAACAGAGAATGATTTAATGTCACAAATATAATGGTAGTGAAATTAATAGTAACACAAAGCCCTTCCTTCCTCTCACCATATAACTACTACATTTCCATGAGATGAACCAGGACTATCACTTTAATAAACTGAGCTTCGGCGATTCTTGTTATATCATCCAGCTAAGTAACTGTTACATCAACCTGTTGTGGTTGCATATTTCACAAACATATTTCTTGCATGGTTTGTCATAGTTCGTAGGAAAGAGTTGATGAGCAGTACATTTATGGAAATTATGAGCATTTCAATATGTTGCCTACTGAACTCAGCAAGTTCAACAAATTCACAATAATATTTTCCCAAGGTTTATATGATCATCTATGTAGACCATCTGCATTATCTTCTGTGATATATTCTATAGTGTATGTACATTTATAGTTGTGATGAAAATGTGTTATCTTCGTCGTATAACCACTTCCAAACTGATTTACCTCATTCACTTCAAATTCATGCCCGCGCAAATCACTAGTGGAATATTGTTTTTGTGACAGCCAGCGAATGTTTCTATTATGGTGAACTATTGAACGCTGGGATGTATTTATGTATTCTCCGTGTATAGTTTATCATGACGTGTGAGGTTCTTATTATTACTGTAATGTAGGTTATAATCTGAAACATGTGTTATATAATTAATAGTAGATGATTAAGTGGGCACATTCAATTATCGTCTGTATTGTTATGATTAAATATTCATGATAGGGTCGCACGCTTTATGTTCCAGTACACTAGGTGGCAATGTTGCCTCCTCGTCTATTGCCTGCTTTTTCGGATGAAGGCATTTTGCAACTAGCAAACCAGACTTGCGGTTAGTATATTCCCTCGCAGCCTAGTTGTTGGGCTGGAACTATGAAGAGTTTATTCCCTATTTGGCCCTACGAAAACTACTCGTTCCTAGGGTCAAATAGGGAATAAACTCAACTATGAATTCTAGGTTGTCAAAGTGCTACATTATTTTTTTAGAAAACCGGAAATTTAATTTCATCGGTAACATTGGATGATTACAGCCCACTTTACAAAGACACTCCTATAAAAAAACAAATTACATTCAAGTCCTTGTGCATTCCTCTTGGTCGTCCTCGCCGTCGCCGGCCATAGCACCCCTTGAAACCGACCTCCTACCTCCTCCCTAGCGAAGAACCTTGATTATTGATGTTGTCTTGAATAGCACACCGAAGTTAACATGTTTTTTGACTGTTGAGTGCGACGACAGAAGAAGATGGCCATCGACCATCTCGTCGCCAAGTAATGAGGAATATGACACCTCAACCGCTAGAGACCCCAAATCACCGGATGACAAGGGATCCTGAAGGGGAGTTCAACCGCCAAAAGGTGGGATCTAACGACCGACCCGATTTTCTCTCGTTGGTACACATAACTCCAGAAGTCAACGCCGGAGAACATACCGCCATTGACAACAGAGTAACAAAAGAACATGTAGTACCACCTCCGCCTTGCGCGAGATCTGCCGAACAGCCAACTACCTAAAATAGCTAGGTATATATACCACAGCAACCTCAATCCTCGTTCCCCATCCTCTCCGGCGCGGATCCAGCGGACGGAGTGGAAGTGGAATGGAGGAAATCGGCGCCAGACCGAGTTCGCCTTATGGTCGCTTGCTCTCAACCGTAGCAAAAAGATGAACGAGAACGAACGAGAGAGACCGGAGTTGCCAAAGCACTACTAGGACTGGGCTGCTGAGCTCAGACGAAAATGCAGGCAACCCAATCGGTCTCCGTCGGGCCAGGCTGGGTTTTGTGCAGATGGACAAATTGCTTGAGCCGAACTAAAAAATATTACATTTTTTAAAATACAGTAGTATAAACGCTCACATATATCAATTATATACATATACGCATGTAACCCTACTTTTGTTGAGCACTCCGAGCGAGCCGGCGTTAATTACTGACGCATCACCATCGACGGGCATATCACTTACCAATATAATAATAACGCCAGTTAAATAATAAAATAAATCTAGAAAAATACGATTACATGTACCGAATTGAGGACTCGACTTCAGATGGATAGGTTCACCATAAGAAACCATACAAGAGCTCAGTTTGCTGAAAAAGATTACTTCAAATTGAAACTCATCTATAAGAATGTTCTTATTAATTACCTAACAACCAACAAAAAATTTAAAACAATTATTCTGTACCATGACATTTTCTTCTCTTTTTTGTGAATTGTACCATGACATCTGCCATCGTGTACACAAAAACTCTTGGTAATGTGGTGAAGAGTGACGACTGAATCGTGACGGAAACGGGACCTGGACGGCGGGGGCGCCTCCCCTGGACACGACCAGAAATCGACGCACGCTCTCACCGGCCGGCCGCTTGAACAAGGAAATCCCTCGCAAGCCTGACATCCTTGTTCGTATGCTCCTGCTCCAATCTTCCAAAAGTATACTCTGACTAATCAAATATTTCGCCATGTTGTGGGCTCGAGGTGCTTGTCTCGAAACAAATGTTTACTAATCCCTGGTCGGTCCATTTGATTACCAAGTGCATGAAGAGCATTGGATGTTACTGGGTATAATAGATCGAGAAGTTGTTTCTTAAAAAAAAAAACGATAGGGCTCAAAGGCACATGTGTTGTCTGCGTACGAAGTGTATTTGCTGCCCATTTAACAGTTTAACACGAATGCGGACAAGTATGTTCATCAGCTCACGACTTAGTTGCTTGATCTTGACTGCAAAATCCACTCTCCCTCTCATGGACTATGCATGGAGACATCCGCGGCTACAGGAACTACATGGGCGCGCTAAAATTTAGACGGATAGGTGCAGCAAAGGAGCATCCATGGGAGGACCTGTACATTTAATTTTGTTGCCTCGGTGTGAACATATAAACTATGTCAGGTAGTGTTTGCTTCCGAAATGTAAAAGGTGAGGGTAACGTAATCAGAAAACGGAGGAATTTGACACAAAGTAATTGATAATTACTGTCTTTATTTGCTCAGGAAACGGTATCAATTACTAAAGGCGCGCTCTTTCTATGGTAAATGCAGATTTTGACCCCCGATCCGTTGGGCACCCTCGTCTTGCTACAATCCCTCTTCTACTAATCCAGCTCACCCCTGTAATTCTCCAAAAAAAAAAACAAAAAAACAAAAAAAAAACAAAACAGCACACCCCGTTTGCTGCCCGCGGCAGCTACCTCCGGGCCTTGCTATTTTACGGTCGGCCGGACCGAACGGTCGATCTCCGACAATTTTGTCGGTCGCCCGTATAGCGCACATGGTCAAGCTTCTGTAAAATATTCCTACAATGTTTTTATAAAGTTTTTTAGAAAACTTTTTACAAAGTTTGTTAAAATGTTTTTTTACAAAGTTTGTTACAAAAAGTTTTTACA
The DNA here is from genome assembly GCA_015476505.1 of Urochloa ruziziensis. NCBI lineage: Eukaryota > Viridiplantae > Streptophyta > Magnoliopsida > Poales > Poaceae > Urochloa > Urochloa ruziziensis. The sequence goes on from CM027118.1 coordinate 33,553,014, forward strand.
AAGTTTGTTAAAAGAAGATTCTACAAAGTTTCTGTCGAAAAAGTTTTTACAAAGTTTGTTATAAATCTTCTATGAAAAGTTTTTACAAAGTTTGTTAAACGAAAAAATGGATGAGAAAATGAATGAGAAAGATGGCGGAAAGGAAAAGAAGATTGGATCGGCCAGTGGGGCCCATGTGTCGCACCGCTGATTGACCGTTTCTGATGGTCGACTGTAAATTTAACGTCTCGGCTACCTCCCGCACTGTGGCGGCTTCCTGCGCCGCTGCGCTTGATGAATTTGCCGGTGCCTCAGGCACGGCATGCAGCACGCTACTGTTGTCCTCCGCTGTCATGGCCATCTCGTCTATGGCACCGCAACTCGACTCTGCGGCTGGGGATCAGGATCACAAGCTGGTCATGTCCAAGGGAGGCGGATTTTCTTACTCCGTCGCAAGCTACTCCTACAGCGTTGCATCCGCTGACATGTGGGGCCACCTCTGCCGCTGACATCATCGGCCATCCCCAACTGCCCCAACAGCTGCCGGCGCCCTCGACGTCCATCACCTTCGCCGGGCCAGACACCACTCCGAACCTCTTTTAGAGCCGTCATGCCGGCACCATTCCTAACCCTGAACCCTAAAGGAGGCGGCGGCGGTGGCATCACCACGCGCCCCACATGTCAGAGGCCGCAACGCTATAGGAGTAGCTTACCGCAGAGTGAAGGGCACTTTTCGCAGTCAGTAGTGTGGAGCCCTTCTCAATGCCGGTAACCTGTGTTGTTGGAGCCAAAATTGTGCGACGAGTTGCGATGACTTATCGGGCTTCGTGTAGCACGCAGGACTGCAGGAGCATCCTTGTCCATCCGGCGCCTCGTCTGACCAGTGGCTCAATGCAAAGCGATGTTAGTTTTCCGCTTTTCACGAGATCCCGAGATGTTACCGAGCATATAGTATTCCAAATGGACTGCTCGGTCCTAGCCTGATATGGCTCGGCTCGACACTATGCAAGGCCAATGAATCCATCATCTCGGGCCGTGTCGGGCCTTGTGTCAAACTGTCGGCCTAGGCCCGGCCTTATGGTCAGTTTTTGGTGTCGGGTTGGCCCGCAGCATGGCTAGCGCGACGGGCTATGGCCGGCCCATCGGGCTCGGTCGGCTCGTCCCCTGCCCTGCCACGCCATCAAGCGGCGACGGCTAGGGTTGCGGGCGTGGCCAAATTGGCGGCGGCCGACACGCATATCCCGGCCGGGGCTGGAGGAGGGAGGGAAGGAGCATGGGCGGCGGCGGTGCCGGCTGACGCGCTGACCCCGGATGGGGCAGTAGCCTGGCGTGGCGGCCCTCCCAACCGTGCCCTCACGGCCGCGGCGGGGGACGCGCCTCCTAGGCGTGGCGACTGGGCACAGCTTTCAGCAACAGAGGGAAGGAGAGGGGCGGCGGTTTGACCAAGGGAGGTCGATGCGGCGACAGCAGCCATGCGCAGCCCCCACAGCGGTGCGCAGCGCGGCTTCGCGTCGTGGCCCCTGACGGCAGCGAGGCCGAGCGGAGTTGCCTGAAGGAGAGAAGTTGATGCGCTTGAGATGGAGAGATGGGCAGGTGTAGCTCGTGTGCTGGGTTTGGGAAGAGAAAATGTGTGGAGGATTACGGTTTCGTCAATATATATGTATAAGTATAGCTAGCAAGGTCAGATCGGTCCGCTATTCGGCCGCCCAACATCATGTCGTGTCTCGGGCCAGCTGTCGGTGATATTATCTCCGGCAGTCTTCCACGGTTTAGCCCACGGAAGTGATTTGTATGCAGGGAAGATCGCAAAGATCAGAAGCAAGATGGTTAGGATGGACAGACACAAGGGTTTATACAGGTTCGGGCCGTCGACTCGACGTGATACCCTACGTCCTGTTTTGGGGTGTTGTATTGCGTGGATTTCGCTATGAATTGAGATGAGATGTGTTGGGTTGTTGTCGTTGTTTTTGAGGGGGTCCCTGCCCGCCTTATATATCGGGGGGCAGGGTTACAAGTCGGTTTGTAGCCGATCCTATCTCTAAAGATCCTTTCCTTCTTTACAATAATTCCTATTCCTACTAGAACTTCTCCTTCCAGATTCTTCCTTCGTGCGCCGACTTGTCCCGCACGTCATCAGGTCCAGAACAGTGGGCTGGGCCGCCCCCTCTTGGTGGGCTGCCAGGCTTGCTCGTGAGGTACCCGGGTAATATATCCCCCACACCAGCACTATGGGCCAGAGTGGCGGCCCAGGCACTATCGACCCATTAGGCCGAGCCAGCCCTAAGCACTATCGGTTGTGCCTAGTGCCAGGCTGGAGCCGTGCCTTTTAGGGCGGTGCCTCCGTGCGTCATATTGATTACCCCGTTATTGGATTTAGGGGGAGGCGAAACAAACAGCCAAAACCGTTTTTCAGTTCACGGTGTTGTGATCCGATCACGCCGGAAAAATACCCAAACCAAACAATAGCTATGTCATTTGCTCATGTCGTATGGGCTCTTACCTCTGTTTATGGCTTTGTTCATTTTTTATCTTACAATGCAAATTCACTCATTCTTCTCTACTAGCTGAAGTTTTTGTTGGAATTAATGGGCCTAGCCCATTTATTCGTCAATAATAAAGAATTAAAAGCCCACTAATTAATGTTGACAATAAATGTGATTAATACCGTATGGGAAATTAAGGAGAATTCTAACCAACTTAATGGTGGACTATGGGTACACCGCTTGTGAAGTTGGGTAGAGGAGATCGGCGAGCCACGCGCGCGCGCTCGCTCGCCTCGCCGGGCCGAGGCCGTGGGCGTGGCATGCCGAGCCGAGCCTGACGTGCGTGGCGGGGGGGGGGGGGGGGGGGAATTGATTTCCCTTCCTCAAATAGAACCCGTCCAGGTGCATCCCCCTTCCTCCGCTAGCAATATATAATCCCCTTCCTTTCTCATCCCGGGGTTACCTAAGAATCACACCCTCTGCTGCGCTCCTTCCATCGCGCACAGATCCGGCGAGAGCAGGTGCCTCCGTTTCGGTTGCCCTCAGCGAGATCCTGCTCGGGATAGCCGGGCAATCAGGTTTCTGGGGAGCGTCTTCACGCGACTGCTCGTCTTCACCGGCCCACTGTTCGTCTACTCCACGCGTTGTCGTCTTCCTCCTCTGCTAGCTGCGATCGACTACTTCCCAGTGGTCGTACCTGTGTTCCCCAAGTGAACAGCGCGACTACATCCCGAAGGCCATCTGCACTGCATCAGCCGCTTCCTGCATCGCATTCGTACGGCTACACCGAACAAGGTCAACCTACGAGAAACACCATGACGGGTGAATCTCCAGTTGAAAACAGTGCAACCGGTGGCTCCGTCACTGGTCCCACTTTTGGGTATAATCTGATACCCCTCCTCTTAATTTTGTTATTTGTGTTCTTATTTAAATATGAGTTAAATCTGAACACGTGCACATATCTGCTATAACTCTTTTTTGTGAATTGTACCATGACATCTGCCATCGTGTACACAAAAACTCTTGGTAATGTGGTGAAGAGTGACGACTGAATCGTGACGGAAACGGGACCTGGACGGCGGGGGCGCCTCCCCTGGACACGACCAGAAATCGACGCACGCTCTCACCGGCCGGCCGCTTGAACAAGGAAATCCCTCGCAAGCCTGACATCCTTGTTCGTATGCTCCTGCTCCAATCTTCCAAAAGTATACTCTGACTAATCAAATATTTCGCCATGTTGTGGGCTCGAGGTGCTTGTCTCGAAACAAATGTTTACTAATCCCTGGTCGGTCCATTTGATTACCAAGTGCATGAAGAGCATTGGATGTTACTGGGTATAATAGATCGAGAAGTTGTTTCTTAAAAAAAAAACGATAGGGCTCAAAGGCACATGTGTTGTCTGCGTACGAAGTGTATTTGCTGCCCATTTAACAGTTTAACACGAATGCGGACAAGTATGTTCATCAGCTCACGACTTAGTTGCTTGATCTTGACTGCAAAATCCCCTCTCCCTCTCATGGACTATGCATGGAGACATCCGCGGCTACAGGAACTGCATGGGCGCGCTAAAATTTAGACGGATAGGTGCAGCAAAGGAGCATCCATGGGAGGACCTGTACATTTAATTTTGTTGCCTCGGTGTGAACATATAAACTATGTCAGGTAGTGTTTGCTTCTGAAATGTAAAAGGTGAGGGTAACGTAATCAGAAAACGGAGGAATTTGACACAAAGTAATTGATAATTACTGTCTTTATTTGCTCAGGAAACGGTATCAATTACTAAAGGCGCGCTCTTTCTATGGTAAATGCAGATTTTGACCCCCGATCCGTTGGGCACCCTCGTCTTGCTACAATCCCTCTTCTACTAATCCAGCTCACCCCTGTAATTCTCCAAAAAAAAAAAACAAAAAAAAACAAAACAGCACACCCCGTTTGCTGCCCGCGGCAGCTACCTCCGGGCCTTGCTATTTTACGGTCGGCCGGACCGAACGGTCGATCTCCGACAATTTTGTCGGTCGCCCGTATAGCGCACATGGTCAAGCTTCTGTAAAATATTCCTACAATGTTTTTATAAAGTTTTTTAGAAAACTTTTTACAAAGTTTGTTAAAATGTTTTTTTACAAAGTTTGTTACAAAAAGTTTTTACAAAGTTTGTTAAAAGAAGATTCTACAAAGTTTCTGTCGAAAAAGTTTTTACAAAGTTTGTTATAAATCTTCTATGAAAAGTTTTTACAAAGTTTGTTAAACGAAAAAATGGATGAGAAAATGAATGAGAAAGATGGCGGAAAGGAAAAGAAGATTGGATCGGCCAGTGGGGCCCATGTGTCGCACCGCTGATTGACCGTTTCTGACGGTCGACTGTAAATTTAACGTCTCGGCTACCTCCCGCACTGTGGCGGCTTCCTGCGCCGCTGCGCTTGATGAATTTGCCGGTGCCTCAGGCACGGCATGCAGCACGCTACTGTTGTCCTCCGCTGTCATGGCCATCTCGTCTATGGCACCGCAACTCGACTCTGCGGCTGGGGATCAGGATCACAAGCTGGTCATGTCCAAGGGAGGCGGATTTTCTTACTCCGTCGCAAGCTACTCCTACAGCGTTGCATCCGCTGACATGTGGGGCCACCTCTGCCGCTGACATCATCGGCCATCCCCAACTGCCCCAACAGCTGCCGGCGCCCTCGACGTCCATCACCTTCGCCGGGCCAGACACCACTCCGAACCTCTTTTAGAGCCGTCATGCCGGCACCATTCCTAACCCTGAACCCTAAAGGAGGCGGCGGCGGTGGCATCACCACGCGCCCCACATGTCAGAGGCCGCAACGCTATAGGAGTAGCTTACCGCAGAGTGAAGGGCACTTTTCGCAGTCAGTAGTGTGGAGCCCTTCTCAATGCCGGTAACCTGTGTTGTTGGAGCCAAAATTGTGCGACGAGTTGCGATGACTTATCGGGCTTCGTGTAGCACGCAGGACGGCAGGAGCATCCTTGTCCATCCGGCGCCTCGTCTGACCAGTGGCTCAATGCAAAGCGATGTTAGTTTTCCGCTTTTCACGAGATCCCGAGATGTTACCGAGCATATAGTATTCCAAATGGACTGCTCGGTCCTAGCCTGATATGGCTCGGCTCGACACTATGCAAGGCCAATGAATCCATCATCTCGGGCCGTGTCGGGCCTTGTGTCAAACTGTCGGCCTAGGCCCGGCCTTATGGTCAGTTTTTGGTGTCGGGTTGGCCCGGCAGCATGGCTAGCGCGACGGGCTATGGCCGGCCCATCGGGCTCGGTCGGCTCGTCCCCTGCCCTGCCACGCCATCAAGCGGCGACGGCTGGGGTTGCGGGCGTGGCCAAATTGGCGGCGGCCGACACGCATATCCCGGCCGGGGCTGGAGGAGGGAGGGAAGGAGCATGGGCGGCGGCGGTGCCGGCTGACGCGCTGACCCCGGATGGGGCAGTAGCCTGGCGTAGCGGCCCTCCCAACCGTGCCCTCACGGCCGCGGCGGGGGACGCGCCTCCTAGGCGTGGCGACTGGGCACAGCTTTCAGCAACAGAGGGAAGGAGAGGGGCGGCGGTTTGACCAAGGGAGGTCGATGCGGCGACAGCAGCCATGCGCAGCCCCCACAGCGGTGCGCAGCGTGGCTTCGCGTCGTGGCCCCTGACGGCAGCGAGGCCGAGCGGAGTTGCCTGAAGGAGAGAAGTTGATGCGCTTGAGATGGAGAGATGGGCAGGTGTAGCTCGTGTGCTGGGTTTGGGAAGAGAAAATGTGTGGAGGATTACGGTTTCGTCAATATATATGTATAAGTATAGCTAGCAAGGTCAGATCGGTCCGCTATTCGGCCGCCCAACATCATGTCGTGTCTCGGGCCAGCTGTCGGTGATATTATCTCCGGCAGTCTTCCACGGTTTAGCCCACGGAAGTGATTTGTATGCAGGGAAGATTGCAAAGATCAGAAGCAAGATGGTTAGGATGGACAGACACAAGGGTTTATACAGGTTCGGGCCGTCGACTCGACGTGATACCCTACGTCCTGTTTTGGGGTGTTGTATTGCGTGGATTTCGCTATGAATTGAGATGAGATGTGTTGGGTTGTTGTCGTTGTTTTTGAGGGGGTCCCTGCCCGCCTTATATATCGGGGGGCAGGGTTACAAGTCGGTTTGTAGCCGATCCTATCTCTAAAGATCCTTTCCTTCTTTACAATAATTCCTATTCCAACTAGAACTTCTCCTTCCAGATTCTTCCTTCGTGCGCCGACTTGTCCCGCACGTCATCAGGTCCAGAACAGTGGGCTGGGCCGCCCCCTCTTGGTGGGCTGCCAGGCTTGCTCGTGAGGTACCCGGGTAATATATCCCCACACCAGCACTATGGGCCAGAGTGGCGGCCCAGGCACTATCGACCCATTAGGCCGAGCCAGCCCTAAGCACTATCGGTTGTGCCTAGTGCCAGGCTGAAGCCGTGCTTTTTAGGGCGGTGCCTCCGTGCGTCATATTGATTACCCCGTTATTGGATTTAGGGGGAGGCGAAACAAACAGCCAAAACCGTTTTTCAGTTCACGGTGTTGTGATCCGATCACGCCGGAAAAATACCCAAACCAAACAATAGCTATGTCATTTGCTCATGTCGTATGGGCTCTTACCTCTGTTTATGGCTTTGTTCATTTTTTATCTTACAATGCAAATTCACTCATTCTTCTCTACTAGCTGAAGTTTTTGTTGGAATTAATGGGCCTAGCCCATTTATTCGTCAATAATAAAGAATTAAAAGCCCACTAATTAATGTTGACAATAAATGTGATTAATACCGTATGGGAAATTAAGAAGAATTCTAACCAACTTAATGGTGGACTATGGGTACACCGCGTGTGAAGTTGGGTAGAGGAGATCGGCGAGCCACGCGCGCGCGCTCGCTCGCCTCGCCGGGCCGAGGCCGTGGGCGTGGCGTGCCGAGCCGAGCCGAGCCTGACGTGCGTGGCGGGGGGGGGGGGGGGGGAATTGATTTCCCTTCCTCAAATAGAACCCGCGTGCATCCCCCTTCCTCCGCTAGCAATATATAATCTCCTTCCTTTCTCATCCCGGGGTTACCTAAGAATCACACCCTCTGCTGCGCTCCTTCCATCGCGCACAGATCCGGCGAGAGCAGGTGCCTCCGTTTCGGTTGCCCTCAGCGAGATCCTGCTCGGGATAGCCGGGCAATCAGGTTTCTGGGGAGCGTCTTCACGCGACTGCTCGTCTTCACCGGCCCACTGTTCGTCTACTCCACGCGTTGTCGTCTTCCTCCTCTGCTAGCTGCGATCGACTACTTCCCAGTGGTCGTACCTGTGTTCCCCAAGTGAACAGCGCGACTACATCCCGAAGGCCATCTGCACTGCATCAGCCGCTTCCTGCATCGCATTCGTACGGCTACACCGAACAAGGTCAACCTACGAGAAACACCATGACGGGTGAATCTCCAGTTGAAAACAGTGCAACCGGTGGCTCCGTCACTGGTCCCACTTTTGGGTATAATCTGATACCCCTCCTCTTAATTTTGTTATTTGTGTTCTTATTTAAATATGAGTTAAATCTGAACACGTGCACATATCTGCTATAACTCTTTTTAATCATAAGTATATTGCTGAATGCTATGTTTAATTTTGGAATTAAAATATCACCGAAAGTACATAATTTCCTAACAATCCAGAAACCTGAGAGTAATGATAAGTATATTGCTGAATCTATAAACGTATCGCACTGCGTGAATCTCAAAGCAAATTATATTCATTCCCAGCCTTGGGGGCAGGTACGGTACGTGCACAAGGGATTGATTGATTCTTTGAGCAGCTTTCCTGCCGGGCTACGGGAGTACAGGCGGACAACGAAAGCACCTAGGGCAGCGTCCTGCCAATGTAAGACTGCAACAGCATGTAAAGTACGAAAGGGGCCACTGCCATGCATGTCTCTGCGCGCGCGGATGCCGAACTAGATATCCAAATCCTACGCGTCCACCGACCTCGGATATATGCTGCTCTCATTCGTCCTTGTACGTCTTATGCAATATTACAATGCCTAGGTCATGTGCTAGTAGCAGATTTTCTGTCTCATCCATGTAATATTTGCTTCGGAATGAGGCAGGAAATAGGGATTTCATCACTTAGCCATTTTACGCCCACTAGGAAAAAACACCCCAAGCATCGCTACTCTCGGGGTGACTCGGCGGGGCCACCCGAGCCCCGATGTCTGTGCAGTGGTCGCGGCTATCCCTCTTCTCCTCTCATGTCGCCGCCACCACCGTGGCATTTGCCTCTCGCCGGAGCGTCCCTACATTGCCGCCTCCTGCTGCCACCAACCGCGCCCCTCTCAACGAACCACCTCCAACAGGGTCGCCGTCTCCCCATGGTGCCGGTTTGTCTCTTATGATTATGCAAAAGCTTTGCCTGGATTCATCTAGTGCCGGCAACGGCCACGCCTGCTGGTGTGGCTTACCCTGTTGGGCGCACTGTCGATGTCACCAGTCATCGTCAAGGTTCGCTGAGTGAAAACTCAGTCAGTCGGTAGACGGATGGATAGCGGCTACGCCTCCGCGTCGTCTACCTTCTTGAAGGTGTTGTCTTCTGTTCCCTGTCTTTCTAGCCTCGTGTTACTTCAGTCTCTTGGTGGTTAAGTAGTCTTTCACTACCAGAGAACACCACATTAGCATTGGTTGGGAAACCTCCTTTAGCACCGGTTTCCCAACCGGTGCTAATGTTCTGGTGCTAAAGGGTGACACCTTTAGCACCGGGTCAAATAATCGGTGCTAAAGGCTACATTTAGCACCGGGTGCCTACACCACCCGATGCTAAATAAATTCATGGACAAAAAAATTAAATTATAGCTCCCATCCTTCATCCATTTCTCTCTCTTCTCTTTCCACCACCACCATCGTACTCCTCTGTTCTTGTTCTTCATCAACATGTTCTTCGATCAAGAACAGAAAAGTAAGAACTTCACTTATATTGTAACATTCAACCTGAAAGTGCATTTAGGCTCTAAATTGATTTAGGTGATTCTTGACAATCACAATTTAGGATATGATACATTTGTATAAGAATGTGTGCAGGAAGAAAATCAAAGAATTGAAAAGAAAAAGAAGAGAAGGTCCCCAATTCTAGTTGCACGGTGGTGGAGCTATTGAAAGACATTTAAATTCGTTTTTTCGGTTTGAAATTGAGTTTAGGTCCATCGTACTATCAAGAGGGACGCATTTGATTGATCTAAGGTGCCAAAGTTATTTTCTTGAGATGATGTACACATCTAAGAGACACACATCACAATCATTCACTTTGGTTGGCACTGGCAGGGATCGGGTCATCTAGTCATACACCAGATGATCCGGTCTTGTCGACCATTTGGTAATGGTAGGATCCGGATGATCTGGCCCTACACCAGATGATCCGGACCTAGGATTTTAGTGTTGTTTTTAACTAAAATGTGACCAAAGCGGATGATCTGGTGTTGAGCTGAATGATCCAGTAACCTTTCGAAATACACATAATGGTCACATTTTGGGGTTGGGTATAAATACCACCTCACCCCCTCATTCATTCCTCTTGCTCATTCCGACCAACCAGCCCCCTCTAGCATTCAATACACTCCCTCCCTTGCCTCCAAGCATTGATTCTATCCAAGACTCATGTAGGGTTTGGTTGTGAGTGAGATTTGGGGTTGTGTTCTTGAACATCCTTGTGAGCTTGCACTTGTTTGTTCATCTCAAGAAAGACATGAAGCGTTCTTTGATTCATCGATTCAGCGTTTGTTACTCTTGGAGCTTTGCTCCTAGACGGTTAGAGGTGCCAGTGAGCTTCCATCCTCTTGTGGTTGAGCCTCCGGAAGTTTGTATTTCCCCCTCTCTTTATGAGAGGAATAGTAAGTGACTCAATATTCCTTTGTGGTTGATTGAGCGAGAAAAGGGCTAGTGACAGCCCGGCTGTTTGTGAGCTTCTCAACGGAGACGTAGCTCCTTTGTGGAGTGAACTTCGGAAACAAATCTTGTGTCTCCTAGTGCTATTGTTGTTCTTATTGCTCTTATGCTTAATTTGACCCAATCTACTTGTTAGTTGTATTCTACTTGTGTAGATCATATTCACAGGTGTCCTTATATCTATTGTCCTCTTTGTATTCAAAGGGATTCGCCAAAAGATAAGTAAACTTTGAATTTCGCACAAGTTTCCCACTCACACTGGACCATTCGGCATTGCACCGGAACTTCCGGACTGGATCATCCGGTTCTGATCAGAGTTCATGAAGTTTTTCAGGAAAAGTTTTAGGTCGGCCTATTCACCCCCCTCTAGGCCTAGTGTTGGTCCTTTCACAACCTCACAATTACAACACTCAAGATCCACATATTTTACAAGAGCTAACCATGTCACACAAAATTGTTTTACAAAATTGGAACAACCTAACCAAAATTGACTCACGAAATTCGCACATCTCCCTGAGCTGCAGGCCGTGCACGTCTGCCACCGGAGCCGAGCCACCGCCGGCCGCCCGCCGCGGCCTGGCCCCTGCGCCGCCATGGCCTGGCCGCCTCGCCCACCCGCATGCGCCGTTCCCACCGGGGCCGGGCCACCGTCGGTCGCCGCTGTGGCCTGGTCCCCGCCGCCGGCCCGCACCACTGCCTGGCCCCGGTGCCTCTAGGAGGCAAGCCCGCGCCGCTGCCTGGCCCCCACGCTCGTGATGACCTGTGTCGGCCCGCCGCCTCCGCCTCCAGGAGGCAGGCCCGTTGGCACCATGGATCTGTGGAGAGAGTAGAGAAGTGTGCTGACAAGTTGAAGATAAGGTTGAAGTTAAAGAGAGGAGAGGAAGAGATAAAATAAAGAAAGGAAAGGGAGGGGTGCCTGACTGCCGCGTTACCCTGCTAGCCTGTTGACCTGTACACCGAATTTGCACTGGTTGTTCTCTTCAACCGGTACTAAATGCGTTTGAGAAAATTAGCACCGGTTGGTGGCTGTATCCGGTGTTGATGGGAGGCATTTAGCACCAGGTTTCAGTGGCTCCTAGCCTTTCAACCTGGTGCTAAAAGCACATTAGCACTGGGTCCAAAAACGGTCGCTGCTTATGTGGACCGGAGCGTCCCTACATTGCCGCCTCCTGCTGCCTCCAACGGGTCGCCGCCTCCCCATGGTGCGTCTCCTCTCCCCCACCTTAGTCATTGGATTTGTCCAGATCTATTGTTGGGGTGGCCCGACTATTTACGGGTCGGTGGTAGTAGCGGTGACGTGGGCGTGACCCAACACCACCGGCAACAGCTGTTGGCGACATGCTGGTTGGAGCTATATTGCATTGCCCTAGTGGCCGCCCGTGGGGCGCAGTCCAATTCTTGTTGTTGGTGTCCCGTTTTGCACGGGACAATGCCATCTTCGTTGGCCGTGCTGCCACGTCACGATCATCATCGCTGACCCGAGGGGTGCTGCAATGACGCTTCTGCCTTTGTTCTCTGCATCGCAATGGTATGCCTATTACCATCGTGATTAGTCTTCTTGTTGTGATGGGACCATAGTCTTGGCCTTTGTTGGTGCCGGTTTGGCTCTGGTGATTATGCAAAAGCTTTGCCTGGCTTCATCTAGTGATGGCAACGGCCATGCCTACGGGTGTGGGCTACCCTGTTGAGAGCACTATCGATGTCACTAGCCATCGTCAAGGTTCGCTGAGTGAAAACTCGGTCATTCGGTAGACGGATGGATAGCGGCGATGCCTCGGCGTCGTCTACCTTCTTGAAGGCATTGTCTTGTGTTCCCCCGTGTTTCTAGCCTCGTGTTACTTCAGTCTCTTGGTGGTTAGGTAATCTTTGTATTCCTATGCAGGTGCTTGGTTGTTTTGATTGTTTGTTAGGCGTGAGGGCTTAGTTTTGTTGTTAGGGTCGTTAAGGTCATCCATTTGTTTGTGTCGTATTGTATCTTAATTTCTTTCTCTTCCGTTTAATAAAATTGTATATGCAGTTCAAAAAAGATTGGGGTTTCTCGTGAAGCACGTGAAGGAGCATTTCTCTTGTGCAGCCCAAGAGGATAAATAAAATCATCTGTACTATGCTTCCTGCGATAGGATATTGTATTATCTTTCTTTTAGCTAACCCCCTTAAAAAATACATGGATCAAGCACTAAAGTGGAAATTTAATAAATACTAGTTATGTTCTTACATAGCGAAAGCCATAATTTGTAGAGGACAAAAACTGTTAGAAAATTATGTACTTTCGGTGATATTTTAATTTTAAAATTAAACATAGCATTCAGCAATATACTCATAATTAAAAAGAGTGATAGCAGATATGTGCACGTGTTCAGATTTAACTCATATTTAAATAAGAACACAAATAACAAAATTAAGAGGAGGGGTATCAGATTATACCCAAAAGTAGGACCAGTGACGAAGCCACCAGTTGCACTGTTATCAACTCGAGATTCACCCGTCATGGTGTTTCTCGTAGGTTGACCTTGTTCGGTGTAGCCGTACGAATGCGATGCAGGAAGCGGCTGATGCAGTGCAGATGGCCTTCGGGATGTAGTCGCGCTGTTCACTTGGGGAACACAGGTACGACCACCGGGAAGTAGTCGATCGCAGCTAGCAGAGGAGGAAGGCGACGACGCGTGGAATAGACGAACAGTGCGCCGGTGAAGACGACACAGTTCTGGGCGAGCAGTCGAGTGAAGACGCTACCCAGAAACCTGATTGCCCGGCTATCCCGAGCAGGATCTCGCTGAGGGCAACCGGAACGGAGGCACCTGCTCTCGCCGGATCTGTGCGCGTAGAAGGCCGGCGATGAGCGCAGCAGAGGGTGTGATTCTTAGGTAACCCCGGGATGAGAAAGGAAGGAGATTATATATTGCTAGCGGAGGAAGGGGGATGCACCTAGACGGGTTCTATTCGAGGAAGGGAAATCAATCAGCCAATTAATTCCCTTTATTGCGAATAACTTTCCAACGGTGCAAAACATTTCCCACACGTCAGGCTCAGGCTCAGGCTCGGCTCGGCTCGGCACGGCACGTCACGCCTCGCCACGCCCACGGCCTCGGCCTCGGCCCGGCGAGGCGAGCGAGCGCGCGCGCGCGTGGCTCGCCGATCTCCTCTAGCCAACTTCACAAGCGGTGTACCCATAGTCCACCATTTAAGTTGGTTGGGATTCTCTTTAATTTCCCATACGGTATTAATCACATTTATTGTCAACATTAATTAGTGGGCTTTTAATTCTTTATTATTGAGGAATAAATGGGCTAGGCCCATTAATTCCAACAATCCCCACCAAGAATTTTAAGCCATACTAAGAAATGTTATCATACCCCTTTGATATACCAGTTTTTGATGGAGACTGTTAACTTGAACTTCCATCTAGAACAAGGGCTACACTTATCTACAACTGTACAATGGACTATGCCTTCAATTGCCAGTTTTGTGCAAACAAATTTCACCAGAGCTCTATACTGATACTAGGCTGCAACGCATCTCCGCTGTTTTGGAGCTTATGAGTCAAGTCTAGCATTGTACTTTTCAATAGTACCATCAGGTCTAAGCTTTTTCTTGAACACCCACTTGCACCCTACGGGTTTGCACCCATAGGGGCGATCAACAACTTCCCATGTACCATTTGTCATGATCGAGTCCATTTCACTCCTAACTGCTTCCTTCCAATAGTCAGCATCAGGAGATGAATATGCCTCTTCTATGGTTTTGGGTGTGTCATCGATGATGTATACAATGAAATCATCACCAAAGGACTTGGCAGTCCTCTGTCTCTTGCTCTTTCTAGGAGCTTCATTGTTGTCCTCCTCAGGATGTTCCACATGTGTGTGTTCATTGTGCTCTGTCGGCTCAGTGGAGACATCATCCTCGATAATCTCATGCCTACATGAACTTGTTCCATCTTTCATAGGGAATATATTTTCAAAGAATGTAGCATCTCTGGACTCCATTATTGTACCGACCTGCACGTCAGGTACTCCAGAGTTTACTATCAAAAACCTATAACCCACGCTGTGGAAAGCGTAACCAAGAAAGATACAATCTACTGTTTTTGTCAAAGCTTGCGTTTCTTGTTGATTGGCACGTTTACTTTGGCCAAACAACCCCAAGTTTGCAAGTAGGAAAGTGTTGGCCTTTTCTTCTCCCATTCCTTGAATGGTATTATCTCTTTGTTCTTTGTAGGAAACACAGTTTAGGACATGACATGCAGTCAATATAGCCTCACCCCACCATTCCTTGGAATGTCCCGATATATCTAATATGTACATTAACCAAGTCTGTTAGAGTACGGTTCTTTCTTTCGGCCACCCCGTTTGACTGGGGTGAGTAGGGAGGCGTCCTCTTATGAATAATACCATGTTCCTCGCAGAATGAATTAAAGATATTTGAGAAGTACTCTCCACCACGATCCGATCTAACTCTTTTGATCTTTCTTTCCACTTGGTTTTCTACTTCAACTTTATAGATTTTGAAGTGATGGAATGCTTCATCCTTTGTTCTTAACAAGTAGATGTAACAAAATCTAGTACTATCATCGATTAGTGTCATGAAATATTTTTTGCCACGTTTTGTCAACACACCATTCATTTCACATAGGTCGGAATGAATTAAATCTAGAGGTGCCAAGTCTCTCGCCTCGGCAGCCATATGAGGCTTGCGAGTTTGTTTTGAACCAACACACACAAGGCACTTAGAATTTTTGACAAAGGTAATTTTTGGAATTAAGCTCAAATTTGCTAGTCGTGTCATGCAACCGAAATTAACGTGACAAAGCCTCGAATGCCAAACATTTGATTCATCAACGTTAACAACATTGTTTACTACTTTATTACAACCATCATATAAGGAAAAGCGGAACAGACCTCCGCTATCATAACCTTTACCAGCAAATGATCCAAACTTGGACACGATACATTTATTGGACTCAAAGACTAATTTAAAACCATCTCTACACAGTAGAGAGCCGCTGATGAGGTTCTTCTTTATTGTAGGGACATGCTGCACGTTCTTCAGCTGCACGATCTTCCCCGAAGGAAACTTCAGATTGACCGTACCAACACCAAGAGCATGCGCATGGGTGTCGTTCCTCATCAGCAAGGAGGTAGCCCCTCCGACCTGGTAACAAGAAAACAAGGAAATGTTAGCACACACATGAGTATTAGCGCCAGTGTCAACCCACCACTCGGGTGAAGACATAATTGAAAGAACTGTAGGTAAATGATTACCGTACCCCGATGTTCCTCCATGTCGCTAACAACCATATTGGCAGACTTTGCCCCTTTACAGTCTGGACACTTTCCAGCAAAGTGGTCCTCACTGCCGCACACGTAGCAGTTTCCCTTTTTCTTCTTGAACGCAGTGGTTTGTTTATTCTTTCCAACATTCTGAGGCTTAGGTGGTTTCTTTTTGCCCTTGTTGGAGTTATTTGTACGAGCGTTCATGTTCTTCTGAACGAAGTTAGCGCTCGCACCAACAACTCTCTTACCACGTGTGTCTTTTGCTCTCGCCTTTTCTTCCACATCAAGAGTCCCAATAAGTCCATCAATGGTGAACTCCTGTCTCTTGTGTTTCAGTGAGGTAGCAAAATCCCTCCAAGAAGGTGGCAACTTAGAGATGATAGCTCCAGCCACAAACTTGTCAGGAAGCACACATGGATTGTCCTTGCTGCAGCACGTGAGATCCTTTGCTAGCAGATATATCCAATTTGCTTGTTCTACCATCAAACGGTCTTCCACCATTCGGTAGTCAATGAACTGTTCCATGAGATACAACTCACTACCAGCATCGGAAGCTCCATACTGAGCCTCAAGAGCATCCCACATCTCCTTCCCAGTCTTATGCTTAAGAAAGGGATCCATGAGGTCTGGTGCTATGACACCAACAACGCAACCACGAAAGAAACTGTCCCGAGCCTCAAATACAGTTCCCTGCTCGGAACTGCACTCGGTGGGTTTCCCGTTGATAACGTCTAAGATGCCCATAGCATTCAGCCACAAAATCATCCGTTCACGCCAACGAATATAGTTATTGCCATAAAAAACGTTGGGCTTAATGGTTGAAGCAAATTGAGCGACCGAAAGCCTATTAACATAATTATCATTACTCTCAGGTTTCTGGATTGTTAGAAAATTATGTACTTTCGGTGATATTTTAATTCCAAAATTAAACATAGCATTCAGCAATATACTTATGATTAAAAAGAGTTATAGCAATATACTTATGATTAGACGATATATATGCTAGTTGATCCCGGTGGTTAATTTTGTCCATTAGTGCACGCATGTGCTATAAGCAGATGTGTTAAACCTAGGGACTTGGAGTTTGCGCTGTAAAGAAATGGAGAGCCGGGGGATTAACATGTGAAGCATCCTGGCTGGTTCGTCCGGGAGACTTGGCTAGTTGCATTGGACTGAAGATAGATTAATTGTTTTGATGTATCCGAGAGTTCTTTCTCTGCAGACTGGGTTTGCAAGAGATTAGTACGTGACACTCCGGCTCAATGGCGGATTGTTTTGGTCGGTGGTCGATCGGCTAGGAGTTTTGATCTACTTACGCAGTACCCTTCAATGAATATAGACTACGTGTGTTTTCGATTAAAATTTCTAGTAGGGCTTTCAATAGATTTATCAAGGCGACAGTCTCTGTGCATCAAGCCATCAAAGCGATGGACGAGAACTCGATAATATGAACGAACTTTAACACGCATTTGGTATATAATTCCATTAATAAGCATGTAACCCCGTGGTTCAAATCCTGGTGCTCGCACGTTTTCTTAAATTTATTTCAGGATTTAACTGACGCTATTCTTTCAGTGGTAGGCGACGTGCCCGTCGATAGCGAGGCGACAGTGGTGACTTCGTCAATCTCAAGGATCAGCCGACTTAGTCTCTCGGAGGTGCTCATAGTGGTAGGGTTACGTGCATGTGTTCATAGGATTGAGTGTGCGTGCATTTGTGAGTGTCTGCGTGTGTACTGTGTTTAAAAAAAGCATGTAACCCTGTGAAAGTGCACAGGAGGCGACATGTGTTGCGTTGATTAGTTTATCTTTTCCCTTCTTTACAGGTTGCCCTTACACGCTTCTGAAAAAAAAAAGGTTGCCATTACACGTTAGCAACGGAAACCGAAAAGGTAGAAGCCAAAGCTAGCTAGCTAGCTAGCTCTTCTGCGAAGCTAAATCCATGGCTCCTATATCCACCTAATTAACCCAGAGACACTCATACCAACATTAATTCATTCAGACAGTACATTGTGTGAATGTGCGTGAGACTTAATTTACTCCAAAGGCACCCTATATAAAACCCTCAACGGCCATGTACTGTGGTCTTTGGACAGACCTTTGGAGTAGTCGATGAGGCCTTTGTACATTGTGTGAATGTGCGTGAGACTTAATTTACTCCAAAACCCTATATAAATCCCGGTCCAAACCCAACAAACACAGACACATCGCACTTCACACTCACTCATCTAAGCGCCCTGAAATCCAGCGACGACTCCATCGTACCACTAGCGCAGCAGCATGAGAGCCAAGGCCATGAAGGCCGCGACGGCGACGTGCATGCCGCGGCTCGTCCGCGGCGGAGGCGGGTGCCGCGCGTCCACGGCGCGCCCGGCGGCGTCGGTCTCGCTGCTCGAGCGCATCCGCGACGTCGTGCTCCGCCTCATCATGCTCTCCGCCGTGTCCAGGGCCTCCGTGCAGCGCACCAGCAGCAGCGGCAAGTCGTCCAAGGCCTCGTCGCCGCGCGCAGCCGGCCAGCACCGCGACTCTGACGTGGCCGTGGCCGTGACGTGCCGACGGGATGACTCCATCCGGAACGAGGCCGTCGAGGACTGCATCGAGTTCCTCAAGCGGTCCTCGGCTGAGGGCGACGCGGCCAAGCTCTCAAGCGTCAACGCCGCCGACGCAAAGCCGCCGGCCGTGACCGGTAATGGCGCAAAGATGTCGGCCGTAAGCGGTGAGGAAAAGGCATTCTTCGTCCTCAACGTCGAGGCGCGGCGTGAGTCCTCTCCTGAGATTGGATACAGAGAATCATGAACATTGAACAGGGAGAAGTTAGTAATTTGTTCGTTTTGTTTAAGGATTTGTCTTTTGTATGATCGATCTGTTGTCATCTTTTGTGAATGCTTTCACTTTGTTGATTGCTTACAAAGTGCTAGACATAGCCAAGTGGAGTGGTTAATCGGTATGCGTGTCATTGTTTTGTTTTTTGATTCCTGATGGGCTTTGAGCTGGAAAGGAGAGAGCAAAGGGACGGTGAAACATTTAAAAATTGGTCAGTGGGCTGTGTAATTAAAGAATCAACGTATGTCCACGGTTTCTCTTGTTGTACACTAGTGCTCGATGTTCATAGTACTGCTTATCGATCTAGATACTACTGGATCTATTCGAATCTTATTATGGGTTTTTATGCTCACAGTCACAGTACAGTATGTTCTATTGTTGCTTTGCAAATGATTTCTTTGAACAGATAGAACTATGGTCTAAATTATATATGTCACCTAATTGCTAGGCAATGGGCACTCAACCTTCTAATATTTTACTGCTACTTTTGGTGGTGCGGTGGCGACCTGTACAGATCACTCTTCTCCATTCCCCTTATGTAAAAGCCTCCGGTGAAAATACATTTTGAGTAAAAGGCCCCAGTGAAAATGTATTTTGAGTAAATTTTACGAGCGGATCCACCACAAGGTTCCAGGATTCACCTGGTGGTGCATATGTCTCACCAATGATTTTTAAAGCGTTAATGCGAGGCGAGGCGAGCCACTACTGTCATATCGCCTAGGCGAGGTAAGGCGGACTAAGACAAGGCAAGCCACCAACACCTTGTCGCCTAGGCGACGCCTTAAAAACACTGGTCTCACCGTATCCTCATTCAGGGCAGATGGTCAATGCTGACTTACCTGATTCCAAACCATCAAGTAATGTCACTTCAGTTGCAGTGCTAGACGCCTGGACCACCGGCTAGTGAGAGGAGCAACTACAGTTTCTCAATTCCTTATCTATTGGTCGGATATGCCTACTTTCCATTCTACCCATGATTTGAAGCGAAGGTACCTGGCATGCACCAGCTTGGGGGCAGAGCTGGATTTCGTGGACCCTAAGCAGTGTTATGTCCCTCGAAGCCCAGACTGGTGCACTACTATCCTGGGCCTCTTGTCGTATGACAGATACACACGGCAAAGGCTTTGCCTGTGTGTAGCACACGGCAGAAGACACGCGGCAAAGTTTAGACGGCAAAGGGCCTCTTTACCGTGTGTCCTATTTTTGCACACGGCAAAGGGCTTTGCCGTGTGCACTAAGACCCCAACGTCTGTGTCCGTTAAAAGACCCTTTGCCATGTGCCACATGGGTAACGGTCGTGGCGTGGCCTACCTAGCCCTTTGCCGTGTGCCGGCCGTCAGGCACACGGCAAATATTCCACCTTGCCGTCTGCTGCGCCTTTGCCGTGTGCCCAGCCTCAAGGCACACGGCAAAGAAGGCACGTTGCCGTGAGCGGATCCTTTGTGCTTGAGGCTGTAGCACAAGACAAAGGCAGCCTATGTCGTGCGTAGGGCCTTTGCCATGTGCTTGGGGCTGTAGCACACGACAAAGGCAGCCTATGTCGTGCGTAGGGCCTTTGCCATGTGCTTGGGGCTGTAGCACACGACAAAGGCAGCCTATGTCGTGCGTAGGGCCTTTGCCGTGTGCCTGGATGGTGGCACACGACAAAGAGGGGTCTTTGTCATGTGCCCGTGCTCTGTCATATGGCAAAGGCTGTTGCACATGGCATAGGCCGGATTTCCAGTAGTGTGGCTAACACTGAATAGTTAAGAAGGGGACTTGGGCTGTGCCTTGTGCTCAATGGGGTGAGCCCAAGCCGTAAAGGGATGAGCTCTAAATCCTTGGGTTGAACGGTGTATTCAGCGACAAAGAACAATGAATCTGTATCTCCCTATATTCGTCCTCACCCCATCATGTTCTTGCCCTTTTTTACCTCTGGCTCCCAGTGTTCTTCCAATCCTTACCCAATTGAATTTTTTTTAAATTTTAACCTTTTTTCAATTTTATTTTAATACTAACCCCTCCAGAACAATATTTTCAGATCTGACCCTTTTGGCCGCGCCGGTGGGCCCGGCGCGGCAGGATAACGTTGTCGCGCCGCATGCGTCGGCGCGGCGGGCCTGCCAACGTGGCACGGCCAGACGACGTGGAGGCCCCTTGCCGCACCACTGCATGTGGCGCAGCAAAGGAGCCTCGTCGCGCCACCACGCGTGGCACGGCAGGAGACTCCGCCTCCTATTCATCCACTTTGAATCATCTAAATAAAATAGCGTTTGATCTTCGAATACCACGAAACTTTGTGTGCACAATATTTAAGATCTAAACGATCCATTTTAGTAACAAGCACAAGTCTACGTGCTATATTTTTTGAAATATATAATTTCAAAGTAGCCTGTATATTATGCCTATATTTCTCTTCGGTTACAAGTTAACTTACTCACTTTAGCTTATCTTAATAAAATAGTATTTAAATTTTAAATGTCTCGAAATTTGGCATGTACAATGTATGAGATGTAAATATTCCGTTTTAATAGGATCCACAAGGTCAAGTGCTACATATTTTGAAATTTATAATTTTAATGTAGACTATGTATTATCCATTTATCCCCCTTTTAAACAGTTTAAGTGTTGAAACATAATATGCTCTTGTCATACCAGCAACATTTACAAGTGCACGACCCCGGCGGCCGGCCCCGACGGCGGAGGCAAGGGGCCACTGATCCGGTCCCTCCCCGATCGGATCTGGTGGTGGTGTGGCGGGGACTTTTGTGTGGCGGCAGGACGTGGTGACCGGCGACATGGCTAGCGCAGATTTGACGGCGGCGGCGGCCGGCCAAGGTGGCGAGGCTTCACAGCGGCCTAGCCACGGCCGGCCACGGGCTGCAGCGGCCTGGCCTCGGCCGGCCACGTGCAGCAGTGGCCTGGCCACGGCCGCCCATGGGCTGCAGCGGCCTGGCCAAGGTCTGGCGCTGGCCGGCGGCTGGCTACGGCCGGCCAGGCGCGGCCACGGCTGGCCACGGCCGGCCACGCGCGGCTACGTCTGGCCACGGGCTGCCAGGCGCGGCTACGGCCAGCTACGGCTGGCCACGGCCGGCTAGGAGGGGCTACGGCCGGCCACGGGCGGCTACAGCTGGCCAAGCGCAGCCACGGCTGGCCACGGCCGGCCAGGCGCGGCTAGCCTTGTGCACAAAATACCGAGAACCGAGAACCGAACCGAAATTACCGAGAACCGAAATTTACCGAAACCGAAATATTCGGTTCCTTGTTCGGTTCCGAGTTCTCACAAACCGAAGTACCGAGGTAAATACCGAAACTGAACCGAATTTACCGAACTTACGAAGTGAACTGAAATGTGATAAGTTTAAGTGTTGTTATATTATTGATTGTACTGTTATAGACTATTATATTATGTATTCTTAGCACTCACACTTATAATCATGTGAACTTTTATATGTATTTCTATTTTGCACTATTATTATCTATGAAATCATGTCAAAATTAGTTTTTGAACATGCTATTACATTTTCTTTGTGATCAGTTCGGTACTATTCGGTAAATACCGAAACCGAACCGAATTTACCGATACCGAATTCCCTCGGTACCAAGTTTTTTTTAGGAACCGATCGGTACCAATTTCTAAGGAACCGAATTTGTATAGGTACCGAGGAACCGAACCGATCGGTTCGGTATTTACCGAATGCCCACCCCTAGGCGCGGCTACGGCTGGCCACGGCCTGCCAGGCGTGGCTACGGCTGGCCACGGCCGGCAAGGCGCGGCTACGCCTGGCCACGGCCGGCTAGGAGCGGCTACGGCCGGCCACGGGCGGCCACAGCCGGCCAAGCGCGGCTACGGCTGGCCACGGCTGGCCACGGGTGGCTACAGCTGGCCAGGCGCGGCCACTGCTGGCCACGGCCGGCCAGGATCGGCTACGACCGGCTACGTGTGGCAGGCATGTCGCGGATTCGGGCGAAAGCCCTCACTATTATGTTTCAACACTTATTTCAAAAGGGACAAATCGATAATACATAGTCTACTTTAAAATTATAAATTTCAAAATATGTAGCACTTGATCTTGTGGGTGCTATTAAAACGGAATATTTACACATCATACATTGTACATGCCAAATTTCGAGGCATTTAAAATTTAAATACTTTTTTATTAAGATAAGCTAAAGTGAGTAAGTTTAACTTGTGTCCGAAGAGAAATATAGGCATAATATATAGGCTACTTTGAAATTATATATTTTAAAATATATAGCACGTAGACTTGTGCTTGTTACTAAAATGGATCGTTTAGATCTTAAATATTGTGCACGCAAAGTTTCGTGGTATTCGAAGATCAAACGTTATTTGATTTAGATGATTCAAAGTGGATGAATAGGAGGCGGAGTGTCCTGCCGCGCCGGCGTGGGGGCGCGATGAGGCTCCTTTGCCGCCCCACATGCAGTGGCACGGCAAGGGGCCTCCACGTCGTCTGGCCGCGCCACATTGGCAGGCCCGCCGCGCCGACGCATGCGGCGCGGCAATGTTATCCTTGCCGCGCCGGGCCCACCGACGCGGCCAAAAGGGTCACATCTGAAAATATTGTTATGTAGAGGTTAATATTAAAATAAAATTAAAAAAAGTTAAAAACTAAAAAAATTCCCCCAATTTCCACTACAACACAGCATTTATTCCGTGACGGAATCATTCTGTCGTGGATTGTCGAATTTCCGCTGCAAATTAATTTCTGTGACGGTTTCAGATTCTGTTATTGATTGAGCGTCATTGATTAAATCGGTCGACGGTTCTTAGAAAACCGTCACTGATTGAACAATTCGTGACGGTTTTTGACCGTCGCAGAACAGCCCGAGGCCCACTCAGCCCGACCCAGAGCCCAATTTTAGCGACGAAAATAACCGTCACGGATTGCTGCTGACATGGACACGTGGCTGCTGACATGGACGATGACATGGCTGCCTACGTGGACGATGACATGGTTGCCTACGTGGACGCTGACGTGGCGATACGTGGACGCTGACATGGCAATACGTGGACGCTGACGTGGCAGGTACGTGGATGCTGACGTGGCAGTTACGTGGACGCTGACGTGGCAGTTACGTGGACGCTGCGTGGCAGTTACGTGGATGCTGACGTGGCAGTTACGTTGGCAATGACGTCACCATATTAATCCAAAAAAATATCTAGCCCAATATTTTTTCAGTCCAATTCAGAACTCAATTTGAAGCCCATCAAGCCCATTTTCAAAATTGCGTTTCCAGCACGGAATCAAAAATAAAGCCCACAGAACTTGAAGGCATCAAATACAATGAGATCACATAAAGTTTACATGCAGCGTCACATGTCATTATGTTAAAACTGTATAAAATATGAACAGACATAATGGTCTTGGCAGAAGGATCAGTCTTCTTGCCAGGCAAAACCACTTTCTCTTTATTCTGTTGTAATTCTCTTACTTTCCTGAAACAAAGAGACCAAAAGTAACATCAGTTTACTACATGACCATAAATCCATATAGCAAAAACTGGTTTAGTTTACTAGGGTTTAGGGTTTTGAGTGAAAACAGGAATAAGCCATTAACCACCAATCAAAACTACAAGACAGATCAGATCAACACTCGATCATTATATAGATTCAGATTACTATAAAGGAGTAAAAAGAGCTATGAAACAAACACTTGATCATTTTCTTGTCCATCTAATAATCCATTCTGTTACAGCAAAGTGACATGATTACCAGCTACTGCTATGGTAAACAACATGTCTAATCAGTTAGGGGAATCATGTAAATACATTTCTCACTCTCAAATGCATTTTTGAAAGGAATGCACAAACATGCACACACTCAACATCAAGAGAGTAGTAAGCAGTGGAAATTACCTTGCACACACTCAACATAGGTGAGGCACTCGCAGGCTGCATTCACGACCAGGCCCGCGCCATCTCAATTGCTACAGTCCTTGTAAGCCAGAATTTTTTTCACCTCAACTGAAAAAAGAAAGG
This sequence comes from Urochloa ruziziensis, assembly GCA_015476505.1. Taxonomy (NCBI): domain Eukaryota; kingdom Viridiplantae; phylum Streptophyta; class Magnoliopsida; order Poales; family Poaceae; genus Urochloa; species Urochloa ruziziensis. The sequence continues at coordinate 33,577,475 of CM027118.1, forward strand.
TACAAAAAAATCACATCAGAAAGTGAAAAATGGACTTGTAGCTTGTCCATTGTACTTGCAGGTTCAAAACAGTCACCAGGTCCAACTCATAAAACTTGATTGATGCAAGCTGGAAGTGAAATTATGTCAAGTTATGAGCACAGATACAAGCTGATTGAAAATAATGTAAAGTTTCACACAAATGGAGAATACAGTCCATAAATACTATGGTAAGATAATCTTATCTACAAAGGACAATTTTCCAAACAATCCCTTATGCACATCTTCCCCTTCCCTTTCACTACATCGACCTCAAACATTAAGGTAGTAAATTTCAGATTACATCGACCTCATACACGTAAGTAAAATAGGAACTGCACACTAATTTGGAACTAACAAAAGTTAGTTGTCTTAGGCCCTGTTTGGGTATTACAGTTTTCACAAACCACAGTAGGTAGAAATCGCAGTTTTTTAAGTCGCAAAACAAAATACCACAGTTTACAAAAACAACAGTTTTAGCAAAAGCTGTAACATGTGTTGATTAATTTCACAAATTAAAAGCCAGAGAAGAGCACAAGCTGCAGTAGGGGATAAAACCAGAGAGAATTAAATAGCCGAGCTGCAGCTATAGTATGTCAGACAAACAAAATCTTCCATCTAACACTAAGACAATGAACTGCAAGCTAGAGAAAGTCTGAAAGTTCACAAAATATTCAGACAATTGCAATAGTGTGCTGCAGAGGAATAGAACCAATTGATAGCACCCAAAGGCCAAACTACAAGAGTCGTGATTCATAGTCGTCAGTACTAAAGACTTTTAGAGTTTCCATTACACAGTTGTTTATACAAAGTTCAGAAGATACACATGAATGTCATAGAGAGTTACATACAAGTCAGATCTGCTAAAGTGCCACTAACCAAAGCTCTACACAAAGAGCCTACCAATTGCAGAACTTATTAATTTAGAGGACTACAAATTGCCAAACTAGTGCACAAAAGTCTGAATGTACAAGAAGCAAAGGAGGTATCTCAATGTAGGGCCAGTACGTATCGATATAAAATGATTGCCTGTATCAACAATCATACAAGCAGTAGTATAGCGCAGGCTAAATATGTGTTGGCTAGAGTTACCTAATTATGTGTTCAGAGATTTGCACGTATCAGCACAAAAGTATTTATGCCATTAACATTCAGTGTATTTCAGTGTTACTTGCATCATAGTATGAAACTACTAATTGCTGCAACCCAGAGGCAAAAACACAAAGCAAGATATTATTATAGTATAGTTGCAGGAACTAACCTGGATTTACCCACATGCCACTACTTTCTTCCAATTTAGCAGTCCATCCCACCTTACTATAAAGCCATCAAGCCAACTGAAATCCAAGAACATCATCAATAAGCTAACAATGTTGATGCATTTTTTTAAACAAGATGATTGTAATACAATGGTAGTCCAAAGCACATGCATCACTAATCAAGGAATTCACTAGTGGTTACTCAGTGTTAAAAAGAAGCTAGAGAAAAAGATTCAGCATCAGAAAAATAAGAACTCTCCCCCTCTTCAGATTTTCCCCTATCGAATGCCAGGTTTTGTTAGTTATAACTGAAGTTTCCCACTAATTTCCCTCCACTAATGGTGAAATATAAAGAAAATTGTGTTTTGTGGAACCAAACCGAACCTGCTCATTCCTAGTGCACTGCATACACCTGCATACATACCAGCTAACTACCAGAAACATTCTTCAGCGAACGTGCTCTCCTACAGATTCAACAAGCCGAGCACACCAAAATGTAATCCAGCAAACCAACTCGAACCACAAACCGGATCCAACCCACGAAACCAATCTAATCGAAGAGGGGGGCAAGAAGTTTGGAGTTAGGGGAGATTACGTACGGGGAGGGAGGAGGCAGAGGACGCAGTGGAGGTCGGGAGAGGTGTCGCCTCAGCCCCGCGATGAACGCTGCCTAGGACAACTCACTCGGCAACTCGTCGATCCATGCTGAAGAAGCCCTTGCCGACCATAGGAGGATCTCGGTGTCGTCGATCTGCTTGGGGAAGAGCCCTCGCAAGCCGCAAGTGGACCTCTCTGTCGTCGATCTACGTGTGTAGGATGCATAGCCGCAGGTGGACCGAGAACATCGTCGATCTACGGAAGTGGTCCCGATGTGGCCGAGGCGGCTGGCCGGGAAGACAGGGGGGTTGTGGATCGGGAGGGGGCACAGAGCCTGGTTAGGGTTCTAGTGGGAGTATTCGGGAGGAGGATGTCGACGGGGACTTGGCTGGCGCCGACTCTGAGGGGTAGTCGGCGTCCGGCAGAGGGGGCGCATAGGAGGCTAGGTGCTACGGCGGGCGGGTTGGGCTGCGGCATGCTGTGGTTGGGTGAGAAGGGCGGCGGCGGATCTGAGGAGATGGAGGGAGAAAGGTGAGGGCAAGGAGGCGCCGTCGGTTTGGGGGTAAGAGAGAGAAGCTAGGGTTTTCAGCAGGCCGGCCTCCCTTTTATCCGGAGTGGGATCAACCGGAATCGTTGGATCAAAAATTCAACGACCAGAAATTGATGGGGCGTAGCAGATAATGGGCCAGGTTATGTTTTGTGAGCCTGTTTAACTAAATCGTTACTTATTTCTTATTGTCTATAAACTGAAATACATATAAAATTGAACTACATGGACCTCCAATAAATACTGACAAATTGTCCAAAATTTATATTTAGCCTGATATGTTTCATTATAGCCCACATCATAGATATATATGAAGAATTCAATTGTTTGTTATGAAGAATTCAAACTTCGACCTGTGATCTTATTTCAAAATAATCATAACAACACCTAAAAGTACTCTAAAGATACTATAAATTGTCATAGAACCATTTTATGAACATATAATCTTAACATAAAAGTTTCATAAGCTTTCACAATGTTTGGAGTATACATTGTTCACAAGTGGAAACATCTCTCACATAGTTTCTAATAATTCAGCTCAAACTTTGAGATTTGAGTAGTGATTTATATTTTTCAAGTCGTATGAATCTCAAACTTGTATAGAATCTTATGTTTACCATAATATTACAAAATATGAAGTTATATTATCATTTGTTATGTAAAAATATTCTTTATATATTCTCTTTCGGTAGAAGAAAATAAGCTATATAGAAACAATATATAAAATAAAAATTATTATGCAAATGAACGATATTACATGAAAGATTATGATTTTACAAACAATTAGAAAAAAGAATCAACGAATTTGGAGTTATTATGACCCAAAATACCAGTTATAAGTTTTAATTGTAGATTAAAAAGAGAAAAAGTTGCGCTCAGCTTGGTAAGCCGCCACATGCTCTGGTGAAGAACTCCACCAACCTAATGCCGCCACGTGGTCGCGAAATTCTTTGCACTGCCAAGCGTCTGCTACACGAAATATATAAGTTGAACACTAAAAATGATAGCGAGCTAAGCTGCGGTGTAGTGGTATGACGTTATTGTCTCACCTTTGGAGACCTCGGTTCGAATCTTATGTGCTTCGTTTTTTCCTCCCGTTTTACAGAATAAACGTTTGTTAGTTTTAATAAGGATTTTCATACCCATTCTATACACGGAGCACACAGCTTTAGCGCAGTGGTACTGCTAGTAACTTTACTCCTAAAGAGCCGTGTTCAAGTCCCACTCTTTGCATCTTTTTTTGCGTGACTGGGCGCAAGTGGCCGGTGACGTGGGCTGAGGGGGTTTGATGACTAGGCGGTGACGGCCCGTGACAAAATATATAGTAATAACTGATTTTACCTAAGAAAGTCACAAACAAAGTAGTGGTGCAGTAGTACCTTTGGTTTTTTGGAACTTGGAGGTTGCGGGTTCGATTCCCAGCTCGCCATCTCTTTTTTCGAGATTAAAACTTTAAGCACTGGTGGGTGGCTCGGCTATGGGGGGTGACGTGGCCTGGGGGCCGGTGAGCCGGCCGGGGCGGCTGGGTGATTTTCAATAAGTAAATTTTGTTACTAAACTTTGCCACAAGCCACTGCATGGTGTACCTCATGACCAAGGTTCAAATCGCTCATGTTGCACCTTTTTTTATTTTTTTCAATTAGGAACATGACATGTTTTAATTCATTTATGTTGGCGATGGATTTGTTTAACCGTCGCAGTATTCGGGCCGAGCCGTGATGGAATTGATAAACCGTCGCGATTTCCTGGGCTTCTCTGGGTTTAGAGCAAAATGCTAACGTTTTCTGAAACCGTCGCCAGGATTCCATCACGGATTAAATGGTATGTTGTAGTGTTCCTTTCATGTTCCGGTCGAGCGTGATGCTTTTCTTTTAGGTCATGATACTGTATTTTTACCGTTCTAAATTTTAAGTGGGTCATCTAGGTGCAAATATGTCACGCGCCCACACCATGTTCTAGATGATGACATGACAAGATGGTTAGGCTGCCCGCGCTGGAGGCTGGTATGCTGCACGGTATATATGCGCCACGTTCGCTGCATGCCATGCGACATACTGTATTTCCCTCCGCAGCGGGCTACCGAAAACGACTCGCTAAAAAAGCAGGCGGCCGGTGACACGGGAAATCTAGCGTCTTCTAGAGCCCTATGCTATCTTCCACCATGGCACGGGCCCACGCAAGCACACGCTTCCCCAACGACCCGGCCGGCGAGCGGGAGACAGAGGAAGAGGAGGCCGGAGCAGGAGAAGGCCACCGCTGCCTCACATGGGGAAGAAGGCCGCCGCTGGCTCCCGTCGCGCCCCTGCCTCGTGACCTCCGCCGGATCTCGGAGAGGAGGCCAGCGGAGAAGACGAGGAGGCCGACGGTGACCTCCGACTTGCCCCTTCTCCTCCATCTTCGATTTGGGGGAGGGGCGCGATCTTTCCCAGGGGAAGCCGCGGGACCAGAGCAGCACAAAGGGAGCCCGGGGCTCACCCTCCTTGAAGAGCTCGGTGAAGTCGAGCTCCTCCCTGAGCTCGAACGCTTCGTCGCCTGGCCGCAGTCGGGGCAGGACCATGGCGGCGCGTAGGACCGGTCGAGACCGCTCGTCGGCGCCAGCCACCTCCTCGTCATTGAATCCGCCGCTCCTGCTCCTTGGCGCCGACGTGGGTGAGATCTGCCTGGCCGCCGCTTGAGCATGGTGGGAGAGGGGAGGAGGGGCACAGCCAAAGCCGCTGCCGACCCGCGCCCCCACCGGCCGCCTTGGGTCCTCCCCCGCTGCCGCTCCAGCTGAGGCTCGGGGAGCCAGGTTGCGAGCGAGCTCCGCCGCGGCGTGGGTGGGGCGACGCCGCCGGGAGAGAGGGAGAAAGATCAGGGAAGGTGCTGGTGTCCGGCGTTCGTCGAAGAAAAAGAGGGAGAGAGAGGTGGGGCCCGCGGGAGAGAGGGGGCAGTGGGGATTAGAAAAATATGGCATGTGGGTCCCGCATGCTGGTAGTTAGTATAGAGTATGGAATATAAAGTACGACGAGTATGGAAGAAGTTGATTTAAAGTTTAAAATCTAGATGATCAGGACAGGAATATTCTATTTAAAGAGTGAGGATAGAGTACCACCAGTGCGGATTGCCTTATGCAGCAAACGTTGAACTTGGCACGTGGAGCCCACATGTCATTTTCTCTCCTCTTTGCTTTCTTCGCCTGCATGAGCGGCACTGCCACTCGCCGACATTTTTTCGATAAGGAAATTTTATTAATTTCTAAGGTTTTTACATCGAGATGATACAAGACCTTAGAATAACATTCCCGGCCTCTGTATAGCCAAGATACACACAGCCACAAAGAAGCACAAGAGTACAAGCACTCTAATGACTATCAATCTGAAGACTAGACCGCCACCCATGTGCCTGGGTAAAAAATTCGTTGGCCACAAGCGGCAAACGTTGAGATGCCGCTGCAACCAAATCCTGCAAGCTGGCTTCTGTAGGATAGCCCAAGTACGAAGCCAATGGATAACTAAGTAGATAACCTACAAAGGAGTAGAATTATGTTTCTTTTCAAAAATCAGATCATTCCTGCATAGCCATAGTGACCAACAGGTAGCAGCCGCCCCTAGCGGTTTCAAATCTTTTCCAATGCCTCGTAGCCAAGAACCAAACAAGTGAGGCACACTATGAGGTTGGGAGAGGCCTGAGGCCGCCTGTATGATAGACCAAATAGCGCGAGCATACCAACGTTCAAAAAATAGGTGTTTGATTGTTTCATCCTTGTGACAGAAGCAACATGTCTTAGTACCTTGCCAGTTGCGCTTAGCTGGGTTATCTTTTGTCAACACTACACCTCTACGTAAATACCATAAGAAAATCTTAATCTTCAAGGGGGATTTTAGTTTCCAGATTGCGGCCAGGTAGTGTGATTTCACTAAGAATTGTCCATTTGGATGTAGATTCCAATAAAATTCATCATGTTCCTGACTCAACACAATGTTTGCAATACGTGGAAGTAAATCATTCCATGCTACTAACTTGTGTCCAATGAGATCTCTACGCCATGAGAGAGTAGGGGGTGAGGTACTAAGAGTTATCTGCTACAGTAACATGCTTATATATGCTCCATAGGATGAGAGGATGAGAGGGCGTCGGCCGCGGCTGCGGGTGGCTCCCGTCGGGGAGATCCGCCGGCGATGGGCGAGAGTCCTGGCATCAGAAGAGGTAACTGAAGGTAAGAAGAAGCAAACTTTGCCGTCGGAGATATGCTGTGTGGAGGAGAATCCTTTAGGCATCGATGTTTGTGATGACGTAGTGTGGACAACAACTCCGGCAAAGCTCTCACCAAACAATGGTGATCCACTGGAAGGGCTACGGCCTCCAGGATCATCATCTCGGTTTTGGAGCAACGGACATGTCACACCAAGTTCATTGATGTCGACGCCTGACTCTATAACAACAACATCTCTAGTAAGGTTTGCAAAAGATGAAGGGTTCTCCAAGGAGGAGACAGAGGAGGTGTCAGCAGTGGTTGATGATCCGGTGAAATGGGAACAGGCCATGGCGGCTACCACCCCTCCTGTCGCTTTGGATCGGCCTGTAACACTTGCGAGGAAGGTGATCTCAATCCTTAAAAAGGACAGCACCAAGGGGAGAGCCTAGCATGGTCCTTTACCTAAGCAAAGGGTTTCACCACAGATGACGCTCGGGGATTGTCCGGTCAAAGTGGTTTCTCGATCGAAGTCTGGCGAGATGCAGCGGCGACCGAAGGTCAGGGATGGAGTTCGAATTTTGAATGATGTCCCTGTTGCCGAACCGGAATTGTCGCGTGGCCTGGTCATGGATAACATTTTGCATGCCACGATTGACGCTGATTCGGTTTTGCCGCTGGGCCAACGACGGAAAGGTGTCTGGATCAGAGATGGCCCATCGTGGGTCCATGTTGAACTCGGTTTAGCTGTTGGCCGGTTTCTCTCTCGAAGGGATACGCTGCTAGCGTGTTACCGAAATAACGCAGGCGGCGGCGGCTCAGAAACCCTAACCGGGCGCCCGACCTTCACTGAGATCGTGATGGCAGGCAATGGCAATGGAGGTTTCAACAATCAGCAACACCAGGGTGGTTTCCAGAATCCCACCAGCGGTGGTTTTCCTGGTCAGGCAGGTGGCGGCTTTCAAGGACAGGCCGGCGGCGGGTTTGGCCCTCATGGTGGCTTCGGTGGTGATGCAAGGGGCCAGTTCGCCCAAGGTCCAGGATGGGGGGGTACGTCGCAAGGTGCTGGTGGGAGTGCAATGCAGGGCAGCGGTCAGTGGATGCAGCCTGGCGCGGGGTTTCAGCAGCAAGGCTTCGGGATGCAGCAGCAACTCTCATGTCAAAATGCCGACAATGGCATACCGCAACAGCAGCAGCCTTTCTTTGCAGAGAACTCCGACCACAATCGCGAACAACGCCCTCCTCGTGAGTTCAACCCAGGATATGGCCCTGGGAGGGATGGACAGCGGCATCGCGGAAGAGGTCGTGACCGGGGCAGGGGAAGGAATCAATACGGCTATGGTAGACGAGGAAACTCTGGCAGCGCTTTTGCTGGAAGAGGACCGCCACGGCAGCAAGTACCAGCATTGATGCAACCACAGCAACCATCACCTATGGGCCATGTGCAACATCCGTTTCCAAACCCTGCAATTAATACTGCCACGAAAGTGGCTGCCCCGCTCACTGCTAATTTACAAGAAGGGGGCGCTGCTCCAGCTGGAAGTCATGCCTTGCATATTGAAACGCAAAAGTCGGAAATGCTGCAGCGAGAGGGAAAGGAAGTGGAGATAGAGGGCAGTTCAGTTGGTGAGAAAAGGAAGAAGAAGAAGGGGAAAGGCAAACCGGAGGATGCCTGGTGCTTCAGGTGTTACTCTAAGGGGCATGTGTCGGCAGAGTGTTCTACACCTTTGTTCTGTGATATCTGCGAGAGCGAGGAACATGTGGCCGCAAAATGTCCATTGAAGAAGAAACCGAGGCCTGTGGCAGTCGCTGTCGGGTATGCTGTGGATGATCTGGGTTTTTACCACATTCCACATGGCCCAATCCATGTGACTAAGGCGGACAGCAACACTGTTTTGATTAAGGTGGAGGGTGGATCATTGAAGGAAGAGGAGTTGATTAACCATCTGAGAAGATTGTTTTCAACCAAATTTGAGTGGGATGTACAACTTCATGCGCCAAATATGTGGGTGACACCGTTCCCTTCAAAAGCTGACTTTACACGGGCCATTAACTTTGGATCAGTGGATCTCAAAAATGGTATGCGGTTGAGTTTTGAGAGTTTTGATGAGATACAGGAGTACTTTGGCCATGAGTTTCCGACCATTTGGATGAGGACAGTAAATCTACCAAAGGTGCTTAGAACATATGAAGTGTTATGGGCGATAGGTACAATGTTTGGTGCCACTGTGAAGGTGGACATGGTTACCACTCGCAAAAGTAATTTTGGAAGATTCAAGGTAGCTGTGCTTATTCCTGCCATTGTCCCCAGCCGAATGGATTGTGTTATTGGAACACGTTTCTTTGAGCTCCGTTTTGCAATTGAGCCTTTTACTTCAGACTCGGGAGCAGCTGAAGTTAAAAAAAGGATGGACAGGATGGAGATGACAAGGGTAACCCAGATGCAGACACAGATATGGATGATGGAAATAAAAAATCTAAACAGAGGGATCCACCTTCAGCCAGCTCTGGGGATACTAATAAACATAACAGCCAGCAGGACGGGGGACTGAAAGAGGATGGTACGATGGAGGACTTTGATGAGGATGATTTGCTAGATGATGTGGGAGATGTGAATTTTTAGTTGAGGGCAGACAATATGGTCATAGGAGGGAAGGCTGTCCAAAACAAGAGCTTTTCTTATGTGAATGACACAGAGCTTGAGAGGGCTGCTCCTAAAACTAATTTGGAGCATGAGCCGGCTCTGGCGTGTGGGGAGAGTGGTGTGTTCATATAGGGCTGCGTGGAGGTGTTACAGGAGACAGAGGGATCAGCTGAAGCGGCCTCGTTGGTTGTTGAGACAGCTCCTAACACTGATGGCATAATGGACTTTGATTTGTCATCTGGCAAAAAATCGGATGATGTTCACGTGCAGCCTTCACTGGCCCTTGGACCTCTCCTGGAGAGGGCGCTTATGGGGCTTAAGGATGCAGGTCGAGTGGTAACATGCTCGGGGGTTTCAGGATCTGGCAGTTGGAGATGACGGGTTTATGACACCTTGCTCCACAATGTGCACAGATATCAATGGCACACCACTTAGGCGAAGCAAGAGACGTGCAGCACCAGTGGATGAGGACTCTATTGATCGGGCAGCGAGGCTAGTTGCGAAAAGGAACTTGGAGCTGGATGAAGGTAAGCTTTACAATAATTCTATCCTTTCTTTTTCAAATGAGCATGTTGCAGATGGAATTAAGAACATAGGTATCTTGATAGGTAAGGATGCTAGTGTTGTTCAATCTTCTGTTGCTCTCCTAAAACAAGTTGAAAAAGAAAGATTTAAGGCTCCAGTTTTTTCTCAAACATGTCAGGATAGCCACCTAGATGTAGATGATTCAGATAATGACATCGACCGTTTGGCTCTTGGTTCCCTTTGTGGGGACTTAACAGAGGAGCTAATGGATGATGATTGTTTGGATCAACCTTTTGTAGTTAAGCCTTCTAAGAAAAAGCAGGGATCTAAGCTTAAAATAGTAGATAAGGCCGCTAAGACTAATAAGCTAAAGCAGCCTCGTAAAGGACTGACATCCAAAAAACAGGTAGTCTAAATGAGGAGAGTTTTTTGGAATAGCAGAGGTCTTCGGGACTTGGCTAAAGCTAATTTCCTTCGCGACATTGCTGTACAAAAGGATCTAGACTTTATTGGTTTACTCGAAACACACAAAAGAAACTTTACTGACGAGATGTTAAGTGACTTTTGTGGTGGTAGAGAGTTTTTTTGGCACTGGATACCACCTAGAGGTAGATCAGGTGGCATTTTGATGGGGGTAAATTTGGCAGTCCTTTCAGTTGAAAATACTCAGGTAGGAGATTTCTTTGTTAAATTTCACGTCAAAAACAAATGTGATGGCTTCCGTTGGGTTTTAATGGCTGTGTATGGAGCAGCTCAACCCGAACACAAGGATAGCTTTCTTGCAGAATTTGTTAATTCGTGTAGCATAGAAACTCTACCACTCATGGTAGGAGGAGATTTTAACATAATTAGAAGTCCAGAGGAGAAAAATAACGATAGATTTGATAGTCGGTGGCCTATGCTGTTTAATGCTTGCATTGAAACTCTGAACCTAAGGGAGCTAGCTCTCTCGGGTAGGAAATTCACTTGGGCAAGTTCAGCAGGGGTACCGACTTTTGAGAAACTTGATAGAATTCTAGTTAGCACGGATTGGGAACAAAAGTTTCCTACCTCCACAGTAGAGGCGCTGACTAGAGAACTCTCAGATCATACACCTCTTTTACTAGATACAGGAGATGCTGTCCATAGAGGTAATAGCCATCAATTTAAATTTGAATTGGGTTGGCTCTTTAAGGATGGTTTTCATGATATGGTAGCTGAGGTGTGGTTAAGAGAAACTAGGGGAGACACACCTTTGAAAAAGTGGCAAAATAAAATAAGGTCTCTTCGTCGTCACTTGAGAGGATGGGCAAAAAATTTAGTAGGTGAAAATAGGAGAAAGAAGGCGTTTCTCTTAGACAATCTAGACGTTCTTGATAGGAAATCTGAAATTGCGTCTTTATCTCAACAAGAACGAGAATACAAGGGTTGTCTCACTGCTGAGTTAACTAAGTTGCTTAGGGAAGAGGAGCTCTACTGGCTCCAGAGATCCAAGGCGACAAGGCTAACACAGGGAGATGACAACACAAAATATTTTCAACTCTTGGCAAATGGTAGATATCGCAAAACTAGGATCTTACAATTAGAACAAGATGAAGGTGTAATCGTAGGCGAGGATAATCTTAGAACGTATATAACTAACTATTACAAAGGTCTCTTTGGGTCTCCGCAAGCTAATGGCTTCCAACTAGATGAGACTTTCATAGGAGACATTCCTCAAGTCTCGGACATAGAGAATGAATTACTTTCTGCTGCTTTTAGCGAGAATGAGATTAGAGAGGCAATCTTTCAAATGGAACACAATAAAGCGCCTGGACCAGATGGATTCCCAGCTGAATTCTATCAAAATTTCTGGGACATCATAAAGCCTGATCTTCTGGCACTTTTCGATGAGTTTCATCAAGGAAAATTACCTTTATTTAATCTTAATTTTGGGGTGATTACTTTAATACCGAAATTAGCTGAGGCAGTTAAGATCCAACAGTACAGACCCATCTGTTTGTTAAATGTTAGTTTTAAGATCTTTACAAAAGTACTCACTAATAGATTTAACTTAGTGGCTCAAAAAGTGATAAGGCCATCTCAGACAGCGTTTATGCATGGTAGGCATATTTTGGAAGCGGTAGTTGTTTTACATGAGACTATACATGAATTGCATAGGAAAAAAAAGAGTGGAGTTATTCTAAAGCTTGATTTTGAGAAAGCTTATGATAAGGTAAAATGGCTGTTCTTGCAACAAGTGTTGCGATGAAAGGCTTTTCACCTAAATGGAACTCTTGGATAGATCAAATTACAACCAAAGGAACGGTAGGGATAAAGGTCAATGATAATATAGGTCATTACTTTCAAACAAAAAAAGGTGTTAGACAAGGAGACCCTTTATCACCTATTTTGTTTAATTTGGTGGCAGATGTTCTATCCATTATAATATCGAGGGCAAAAGAAAATGGGTCCATAAGAGGCTTAGTACCAAACTTGGTAGATGATGGGCTATCTATATTGCAATATGCTGACTGATACAATTATTTTTATGGAAAATGACCTTGAAGAGGCCAAACACATGAAGCTCTTGCTTTGTGCTTTTGAGCAGCTGTCTGGCCTAAAGATAAATTTCCATAAAAGTGAAATTTTTTGTTACGGTGAAGCCAGGGATCTAGGGAGGGAATACACACAAATCTTTGGTTGTGACATGGGTGACCTCCCATTTAGATACCTAGGTAATCCAATGCACCATAGAAAGCTGAGAAATTGCGATTGGAAACAAGTAGAGGAAAGATTCCGAAAGAAGCTGAGTGGATGGAAAGGAAAAATGCTATCTGTAGGTGGTCGGTTGGTTCTTATTAATTCGGTTCTTAGTAGTTTGTCAATGTTTATGCTATCCTTCTTTGAGGTCCCTAGAGGCGTCCTTAAAAAATTAGACTACTACCGGTCTAGATTTTTTTGGCAAAACGAGGGACATAAGAAGAAATATAGACTGACAAAATGGAGTGTATTATGTGCACCTAAAGACCAAGGGGGTCTGGGAATCTTAGACTTAAACCTACAGAATAGATGTCTCCTTAGCAAATGGATTTTCAAACTCATTAATGAAGATGGAATCTGGCACCGACTCCTTCGGAAAAAATATCTGACACATAAAACCATTACCCAAGTACAGTACATGCCTGGTGACTCTCATTTCTGGTCTGGACTGATGAAAGTCAAAGATGATCTATTGAGATTGGGCAAATTTGGTATAGGGGATGGATGTCAGGTCAGATTCTAGGAAGACAGTTGGCTGGAAACCATACCTTTTAAAGACCAATTCCCGGAGTTATATAATATTGTACGGAAAAAGAGCGCCACTGTAGCGACTGTGTTACGATCTAACCCTTTGAATGTGGCTTTTAGAAGGTCTCTAGTTGGAAATAATCTTCGATGTTGGCAACGTTGGTAGCCAAAATAGTACATGTCCAACTAACGACCCAACGAGACAGGTTCTTGTGGCCTTTACAACAAAATGGCCAGTTCACAGTTAGATCAATGTATAAATCGCTTGTGGTACCTATTAATTTGCCGTATAATAATATAATCTGGAAGCTGAAATTGCCCTTGAAAGTTAAGATTTTTATGCGGTATCTTTTAAAAGGAGTTGTTCTTACAAAGGATAATCTAGCTAAAAGACATTGGAAGGGAAGTGTAAAATGTTGTTCTTGTAATTTAGACGAGTCCATTCAACACATTTTCTTTCATTGTCCGATAGCAAGATGTATTTGGAGAGTCGTACAGGTTTCCTTTAATATCCAACCACCTCATAACTTTCAACACTTGTTTGATGGATGGTTAACAGGGATAGAAAAGAAACTTAAACAAAAGATTCTGGTTGGGGCATCCTCCTTATGTTGGGCAATTTGGCTAACGAGAAATGACATGATTTTTAACCACACTAGAGCTGCTACTCCTATGCAGGTCATCTTCAGAGGGACACACTGGATCCGTTTCTGGTCATTGCTGCTGAAGGAGGAAGAGCGACCCCAAGTTACTTTGGGGTGTCGTGTGCTTGAAACTGCGGTCATGGATATTTGTGCCTCAAATGGATGGGCTTTTAGTAATAGACTTGGTTTTATCTAAACACCTTTTCGAGACAGTGTTTAAGTGTGATGTTTTGATCACCCTTGAGTGTTTCTCTGTAATAAGGAACAGCTATATGCATTGATTGATGCAGCGTCTGGAATATTGAAATATATTCCCGTTTCTAAAAACATGCTTATATCGATTCGCCAATGAGATCTCTATGCCGCTCGCCGACATGGTCTCCTAGTATGCAAATCCCGTCGTCTAAAGGCTGTAGCTAGTCAACCTTCAAGCTTAGCCCCCAGGGTACATTCGGCACTATTGGATTGGAAGCCCGGTGAGGAAGAAGAGGACAGCCTAGAGAAGCTGCCGGTGCCACGGGCCCGCCATGCCACCATCGAGGGTCTCGGGGCGAGCGTGCTGGCGATCGGGCGCGAGGAGAACTGGACGGCACGGTTCAGATTTCGAGAGATATCTGCACATCTAGCATAAGGGTCTAAGAGATCAAAACGGCCAACGACCACTGTGAGGGAAACATGTGAGGACGTACAACGAATTCGCCTGCTGAATATGAAGTCTGCCCATCTAGCTGTGAGAACTGAGAGTAGTATATAGCGATATATACCGTCAGCCACTCAAAGTCATAATGTTGATAGTTTCTTATTTGCATATCTGATATATAGGGGTACAAACATGCATATCCAGCATGCAAGCTTGACGTAAAGATATGCAGGTCCTCGACCCAATCATCATTACTAATAGTTTTATATATGAGTATAAAATTACTAACAACCACAAATAAATATTTTCTTCAAAACGCGTAGAACTTTCTAAGAAAAATGATTACTGAAGAATAGCTGAACAAGCAGATGATGAGAGTATAAAAACACTAAGGCCGCCTCTTCCACCGTGAAACCGTCGCTTAGCTACTCGCCGAGCGCGAGCGCCTATGCATACCGACATCTTCCCTCAGCACCTTTGGCCTCCGTATCCAAGAAGAGTACATCGTCGTCTCCGTTGCAAGCAGAGAAACTTCTGGCGGCAGCGCCTTGCTTGCGGCCGCGGTCGCCGTGGTTGTTCCCGCCGAGGGCGCCGGCTCTATCGTCTTCGGCTTCTTGGGGGCCTTGTTGTTCTCTTCCACGTCTGCGGCGAAGCGGAAGCAAGAGAAGTCCCTAAATCCTCCCATGTCGGCGATTGAGGAGAACTGCGATTTGTTGCTCCGTTGGATGCAGATTGGTTCTGGTTTTGATCGACGTGAGAGATCTACCGGGGTACGGGGATATATGTAGGCTTGTGCACGGCCAGAAGACTCGATTCAGAGTCGTGTTCGGACATCAGCCGGAGTTCGACTCCAACTTGGACAAGAAGAAACTTGAGTCGGACACGTCATGGACAGCAAACAGGGAAAAATGTGTGAATCCGATGCTCCGTACACATTAATCCAGCAGCTAATCATAAGATGACAAACTGGCAACCTAATAAGCAGCACATAGCAGAAGAAAAGCACCCAGTACTGGGATGGGAACTGGATTTTGCACCAATTCCAGATGAGGCTGTTTAGAATATTTATACCCACCGGGATGCAACGAAAATTGTTAACGGATTAACCTAATGAAATATGTGCATAGTAAAGTTTCAGTTTCGCAGGATGACAACATTTAATGGAGGTAACATCAAACTAAGAGACATATCTGTATTTTGTGGCTGCTGAATGCAAATTTTAATTATTAGAAACAGAAGATAACCAAAAAAAAAATCTTCTATGAAGTCATATTAGGAGTTTTATATTTGTGTAAAACTTTGATAAAAGAAATGGCCACGCGTGTTTATAAAAAGCATGCGTATAATTTGTGTTCCATAGGGGGCTAGCTATTTTGCGCTCGGCCGCACGGATAGATCCGTGCGCTCGAACCTCCGTCCAAAAAAGTCTGATGGTGTTCACACGAGGACCTCCACCCCCTTCAATCACTGTAGCCAAATAGTTTTTCTTTTAAAATATTTTTGTAAAAAAGTTTCGTGTAGAAATTTTTTACAGAAAAATTTTGCAACAAAATTTAGAGAAAAAAGTTTTTAAAAAGTATAAATTTTGTTTTGACACACTCATAAAAGTTGTCTAAAAAGTTTTTGGAAAAAGTTGTCAAGAGAAAATACTTGAAAAAATTTATGCAACAAAATTGAAAAAAATACGAAAAACTTTGTTCGAAGGAAAAAGAGAAAATATTTTAAAAAAAGTTTTGCAACAAAATTTGAAAAAAACATGAAACACTTTTTTGAAAAAAAAGAAAAAAATAACTGGAGCCAGTTGAGCTGCCTTGGGCCGCCGCCCGCCGGGGCTCGCCGGAGCCGGCCGGGGTCCCGCGCCCTCCGTCCCCCTCGTCGACGCCAGCCAGTCGGGGTCGTCGCACCCGCCGCCATCCTTGTCGACGCCCGTCGAGGCCGCCGCTCGCTGGGGATCGCCGGAGACGGTCGGGGTCGCCGCATGGACAAGTCTTGCGGGGCGGCGGCGCAGCCTGACGACGAGGCGCGCTGGAGGAGGCCGAGGCTTGCGGCGGCGCAGCCTGGCGACGAGGTTGCGGGGCGGCAGGCGGCAGCGTGAGTGGATGGGATAAAAGCAGGGAAGGTGTCGCGCATGGGGGATAGGAACGGAGCGCGCGAGTAGGTCCCACCCACGTGAGGCTAGCACGTAATATGAAATAGGATTAATATATATAGTTCGGACATGTGCTAGAGAACTTGAAAAGAAGAAAATACACGGAATGTGGATGATGAAACGGCATACTTGTCGTTCGATCACACGCATATACTATTATTAAGGCCGTAGGGCATGCGGCCAATGCAACAATGTACGTGAGATATAAGAAGCATGCACACAGGGACAAAATTCACGCAACGACAAGAACACTAATTTTCAGGGAGTTTGGACTGCAAGATAAATCGACTCGTCAACGCAATCTATGAACAAACATAGGCTTAAACTTGCGAAATCGAAGTCATCGTCTTCATTAAAACAGCTCTCGCCGAAAATACGCAATAAACAGTGAGCCCAAAAGAGATCTAGTTCATCAGTCCCAATACGGATATATACTCGGCCCAGAATTAATCTGGCTGATGCTCCTTAGCTACTAATTAACTCGACGAGTGTGTGCGCCTGTGGACTCCGACATCTACCGGCGGCTTCCGTATCCAGGAGTAAGTCGTCTCGCCTTCCTTGGTTTCTGGCATGAATTTGAGCGGAATTTCTGGCAGGTTCGCCCGGGGTGGCTTCTTCTTGATTGCTTCTGCGGCTGGGGTCGTCGTCGCCGTTTCTGTCTCGGGCGTCGGCGGTGGCTTCGGCTTGGGGGGCTTCTTGATATCCTGCTCTTCCTCAGCGCCGGCGAAGCAGAAGCAGGATAAGATGTTGAATCTGCCCATGTCGACGAGACGCGAGTTGTTGTCTACTGATGTTTTGGTGGCGCGCGTGAGAGATCTACAGGTAAGGCATACATACATATATATATATATATATATATATATATATATATATATATATATATATATATATATATATAAAAGCCATATCGACCAATAGTCGCGTAAACCTCTTCTCCGTTTCCGTGTCCAAGAATTCCTCTGGCCGGCGCGCATGCCTACTTAGCATCAGATCGAAGCCCGCACCCGCACGATCCGTCTCCAATCGCTTTCCGGCGGCCTATTGCTCTCCATCTCCTTCCCCGCCCCGTCCCGCGTTGGCGTTGTTGCGACTAGAGGTGGATGAAAAACTCATAGCTCGTAAACTCGCTCGAACTCGCTCGTTATTGGCTTGGCTCGACTCGACTCGCTAGGATTTTTAAACGAGTTGAGCCAAGGGTTCAGCTTGGTCTTATAACGAGCCAGCTCGAGCTGGCTCGCAAGCTCAAACGAGCAAAGTTAGTTTAGTAGCTCAAGTGGCAAGTGCCCAACTATCAAATATAAATTAGGAATTAGGCCCACAAAACCCCATGGACACAAGCCCATGACCCACATACTACTGACACACACAAACACAAAAGCACTGTAGGCCCGCAACAGCCATATACCTAATCCCACCACTCCCGTTCCCCGCCCCACGCATCGCCAGATCGCCGCCTACCCGCCTCCAGGCTAGCAGCTGCCCGCCACTCATTCTCCCCATCGCGTTGTCCTCCCTCCACCACTCGACTACGTGCCCACGCATGGAGAGCGACGATGAGGCGCAAGCAGTGTTATCCTAATCGCTAAACGGTAAACGGTCGGTCACCCACCGTTTAGCTCATTATACGGACTAAACGGCCAATTAAACGGATTAAACGGCCATTAAATGGGCTAAACAGATGATTAAACAGACACAGTTAGGCACTGTGTAGCGTTTAAACGGTGTGTAAACGGGCTAAATGTCCGTTGAGGCGAACAGTGGGCGCGAGGACCAACTTGATGCATCAAACATTTATGCTTTATTTAATGTTTGGATACACTACATGTATTTTTTTCTTTTATTTTTGTTGTTAGGAGTTATATAAAATTTAGATTAATAGGTGTATGCCTCAATATATACTCAATGGTCAAACTTTTGATGGCCTAGCTTGTGAGCTAACGAGCTGGCTCGAGCTGCCAAACGAGTCGAGCCGAGCCAGGGTTTTAGATCGTTATCTAAACGAGGTATAACAAGTTGAGCCAAAACGAGCCGAGCCAAAACGAGGCGAGCTGGGCTCGATATCCGGCCCTTGTTGGGACCCTCCCATCCAAACCTCTGCCCGCGTTCCCCAACCATAAATAACCTCAACCCCTTCCCCCTGCATCCGCTCCATCGAACGGAGAGGTCAGTCCATATAGGAAACCAGCTGTACACATTTTTATTTTTATTTACGAAATAAAGTACGCTGCGAGATACTCATGTAAGCGAATATGTACTCACCTTGTGTTACTTTGAGAGATTGAGTCATCAGTTCTTATCAATGTTGGCAATAGCGGGCTATAGAATTTAGCGGAGTGTTTGTAAAAAAGCTATAGCGAAAGCTATTGCCTTTAAGGGTATGTAAAAAAAAGGGTGAAATTTAGGCTGAAACTTTATAATTTCAAAATTTTGATCTTATATTACATAAATATATGTCCATGCATGAGTGCAAACAACAGTAAATGTATAAAAATAAGTCACAGTATACACAATAAGTCATAAGTTATAGCTCATAGTTCATAAATTATAAGTATATAAGTTCATAACTCAGTCATAGCGGAGTTAGCGGCGCTAGCCTATTTAATTTAGCAGCACTATTTCATACTATAACAGAGTTAGCGACATTAGCGATAATATTTGTAATATCGTCGCGGCATCTGTCTCAAAAAGCTATAGCGGAGCTATAGCTGAGCTATAGCGGGCTATTGCCAACATTGGTTCTTATAAGATTGATCTGACTTTTGTACTCAGGCTTTCCAGTGTCAACGTGCCACCTACCATAAAAACAAATAAGGTCATTAATTCCTACAATGTCCTCGCAAAACAAATCCTACAATAATGTATAATTTTTTATCAATCGATCCAAAGTTCACACAACTAAATGTCAACTATTTATGACTGTAATATGTTTGGTTCACTACTACATATATGCCATACATATTTACCTTTTTGGATAAAACCTTTTTCTTTTGCATTTTATCATTTTTACACTGGTTGTATAATTTGAGGGGACATTCTAGAAGAACAAGGATAAACATTTGTCTCAATCCGTCTCAAGAGGAAAGAACATCACTCTGAAGTTCAAATGCCAACGAGGGGATCAGTCTGGAAAGCTGCAGAATGGATTCCGTATGAATGAACCAGTGGTGGCCTCGAGGTCGTTTTGTTGAAAGTATTATTGTTAATGAGATTTCGAATGGAATTCACACATTCCAGATAGTACTATCGCAAACGAAAAGTATCATAAATGAAATTGAAATCCTGTATATATATGGCCACTGAAAGGGTGTACGGTGATTCGGTGAACGTACAAAAGACTGCTCCAGAACAGATACACTTCAAAACAAATTGAACCAATTTTCATAGCTTGCAGTCATTCGAACCTGTACAGCAAAATATTTTTTTCTGGTGTACCGTACGTCCGTCATACATGGATTATTCTTTTGTATATGCAGCGCTGACGACTGCAAATAGAGAGAATACACAACCCTGAAGGTTCACCCTTCACGTTCACGACATGATCGGAGGACTGGCGAGACCGGCAATGGCGACGATCGGACTCCGCACAGCATGCTTCCCTGACACCCAGCTCAAGCTCCCTTCAACGATGGCCTGCTGATCTGCTCCGCGGCCGCTCACCGTCACGCTGAACGTCTTCTTCTCTCCAGCCCTTGAGAACACCAGCGTCCCCGGTGAGACGTCCACCGTCACCGACCCCGGCACGTTGACCTTTGCCGTGTACGTGGACTCGGCCGGGCCCACATTCGTCACCGTCCGGTTCACCGTGAACGGCGCCGGCTGCAGCGGCACGGTTATGGTCGGGTAGTTCAGCTGCGCCTCCGGCGTCTTGGGCAGGCTCGAGCAACTCAGGCTCGAGTTCCTCACGATCGTTGCCAGCGCCCGATCGCCTAGCAGCGCGCAGATGTACCCGGCGTACTCCGGCACGCCGAGGTCGTAGACGAGGCCGGGATCGGCAGCCCTCGTTGGGTTGACGTGCCCGGCGCCCGTGGCGTGCGCACTGGCCCTCTCGTGCTGCTCGTCGAGGATGGGCTCGCCATTCTTGTCCACGGCGTCGGATGTCGTCAGGATGGCCGACTTGACGGCCGCCGGGGACCAGTCCGGGTGGGCGCTCCTGACGAGCGCCGCGACGCCGCTGATGTGCGGCGTCGCCATCGACGTGCCAGAGATGATGTTGAACCCCCCGGCGCTGTCGGTCTGCTCGCCGATCGGCGGCCACGCGGCGAGGACGTTGAGCCCCGGAGCCAGGATGTCGGGCTTGAGCACGCCGGGGGTGACAGTGCTCGGCCCGCGGCCCGAGAACGAGGCGACGGTCGGGGACGGACGGACACCGAGTGCCGTGTCGTTGAACGTGACGGTGGCCGCGGCGGTGCCGCTCGCCGACGACGACGCGTAGGCCGTGATGTTTATCCCGTCGGCGGTGGTCACCTGCACGACGCCGGGGCCGTAGTCCCGGAGCACGGTGGTGTAGCCGTTGGTGTCGGCGTTTATCAGCACCACGCCGGCCGCCCCAGCGCTCTTCAGGTCACGGATGGTCGACTTGTCCGTCAGCCCGCCGTTGGACGCGCAAACCACCATCTTGCCGGCGACGACGCTGCTGTCATCTCCGGCGGAGTACTCGCAGTCGCGCTGCTCCTCGGAGTAGAGGAGAGGGTACTGCTTCGAGGTCGCGTTCTTGGCCTGGGTCAGCGCCTCTCCGACAATGCGGGGGCCCTTGAGAAGCTGCACGTCCGCCGGGAATCTCCGGTCAACCGAGCCAGCGGCGACCGTGAGAAGCCACGGCGCGTCGTTGACGACCGACGACGCCGTGGGGCCGGTGTTCCCGGCCGCGCAGACCACGACGATGCCCCTCGACACGGCGCTGAACGCGCCGATGGCGATGGGGTCCTGATCGAACGCGGAGCTCTTGGAGCCGCCGAGGGAGAGGGAGAGCACGTCCACCCCGTCCCGAATCGCCGCGTCAAGTCCGGCGAGGATGGCCGAGCTCTGGCACCCCTGCGGACTACACACCTTGTACATGGCGACGTGGGCGGCCGCAGCGATCCCCGCCGCCGTGCCGGAGGCGAGGCCGTCTCGCGAGGCGCCGACGACGAAGTTCCCCGCCGCCGTGGACGCCGTGTGCGTCCCGTGGCCGACGTCGTCTCCGGTGCCGCCGCCGGCGATGAAAGACTTGTCGCCGATGAGCTTGTTGTTGCACCGGGCCGAGGATCCCGCGCACGAGCCCTTCCACCGCGCCGGGGGCGGCGCGACGCCGTGGTCGTCGAAGGAAGGGTGCGCCGCGTGGATGCCGCTGTCCAGCAGCCCGACGATGACACCCTTCCCGTACCCGGTGTCGTTCCAGAACCCGGCGCCTCTCGTCAGGCCGAGGAACGCCGGCGTGTGCGTCGTCGCGAGCTGCAGCGTGCGGTCCGGGAACGCTCTCACGAACCCCGGTTTCTTGGCCACCGCATCGAGCTCAGCGTCGGTCATCCTCGCGGCAAAGCCGGCGAACACCTCCGTGTAGGAGTGCACGAGGCGTGGCTCGCCGGAGTCTGTCAGGGTGGTCGGCAAGAAGGACTCATGCCACAGGCGGTGCGCCGCCACGTCGGTTTCGGCTGGTGGCTCGACGACCACTATGTGGGTTCGGTATCTAGAAGGTTGTTTTTGTTCACCGTGGAAGCTCGCATCAGGATTGATGTAGGATTGCACAGGTGCAGGAGAAAGAAGGATGGTGGAGAGTAGGACTGACACAAAGCGACACGTAAAGGATGCCATTGCTTGGAGGATGAAGATGATGGCGGATGCAGATGATGGGCAGGGACGGTCCTTATACATATGCTAGCTGAGCATTGTGCTATTTTTGGAACAATGTTGAACATATGGAATCAAATCATTCATTATCATAACTTCGCGCCAGTTTGGTCTCAGATTTTCATAAGGATGTGGGTAATGTTCACAGTAATGCGGACCAAAACATTGTGCATTTGCATTTATCGCGTGAATGTAGACGTGTAATCCAAATTGTTGCACCGGGCTTTACGTTGTTTTTATTTTCGAGCCTATATGGCACGTTCTGAGTACAGATATAATGCTTTAACGTCTGTAAAGCTGGTAGTAATGTCCAAACCAATGCCCGCTATTTTTATCGATGGAGAAGCGCTGGGTACTGGACCGACGCCAAGATTTGTGCTAAAATTTAGTACTGGGCTAAAAAGAGACGTCGAAGAGAAAAGTACATATTTCATTTCTGATGTGCTTCCAGTTACCTTGTTTTCTGAAATAGCTGAAGAATTGCAGTATTGGGGAAGGGCAGGTTTTACTAGAAGAAAATATTTATTCCGTGACGGTTTAAAAATCCATCACATATTTGCAAACTGGATATTAGACCCGTAATATAGTGACGGTTTTAACGAATCTGTCACGAGCCGGCCCATAACATAGTGACGGTTTAACGAATCCATCACAAGCCAACCCATAACAATATTATAACAATATTTAAATGACACTCAAATTTATGTTTACTTGTGTATAATTTTTAATTTAGGGGTCTTTAGTTCTCCAAATTTTGCAAATACTTTTTTGCATTGGGAAGTGTGCGTAGAGAGAAGAAATGACAGTTCTCTAGATGAAAACTTTTTTAAAAGTGGACGGAACTAAACATGCCTTTAGTATATAAATATTTTAACATTTGTGCCTTTCATTTGGAGCACATATGTCAACTAATGCACCAAAAAACCCTGAAAAATAGTTGCCACAGACTAGAGCTGAACACATGACATTAACTTTTCAAAATAAACAACATACCACTACACCTTTAATTGTTGCCTTATATCCTTTTAATTTAACTGGTGTTTGCGTATTTGGAAAAAAAAATGCAAAACATAGGATTCAAACCCAGGTCTATAGAGACAAACTTAAAAGTATTACCATTGCGCTACATCACACATGTACTTATGGGTTTTTTTTTCTTTACGAGTTTTATTCATCAGCCGATGTCCCTCGGCCGCTGCCGCCCGTCCACGGGGAGAGCCACCAGGTCACCGGCCGCCAGACACGTCCCCCGCACTCCTGGAAATTGAGGCAAAAAAACCTAGGTGATAAAAAGGGATCGAACCCGGGGTGACCAACACCTTACCACTACGACTGTGTCACCACTACGACTGTGTTACCACTACAACATTATTGCTCTTTGTGTTGACGATTGGTATTATCGTATTTTATAGTCTTTGTTGCGTGTTTTATTCAAAGAAAACAAAAACTGAGCTACGGTTGGGTTTGTGATGATGCATGGTTTTAGCAATTTTATACATAGGTTTTTGTGTTCGTCCATACCGAGGAGGAGGTGAAGAACAGGTATGGTTCATCTTTCTCTTTTTAATCCGGAATTAAAATTTGAATTGGTGTTTCTCCCTCATAAGAACTCCAAATTTGATGATCCTTTTTTCTGATTTTTTATAAAATCAAGCTCTATCAATTAATGACATTTACTTACATATAAACTTCTATTTTATAGAATTTGTTATATGTCTTGTCTTTTTTCACTGAAGTACGAAACAGAAAAAAACATGCTTTTACATAAGAGTTGCTAATGTAACTTGATATTTGCCAACGATATGACCAAAATAAGCTGGTGTCCAAACTTGAGAGGCATATGAGTTGGAACATGTTATGAGGCATTCAAATTTCAAAGGTGAACTTGAGTATGTATGAAACTTGGTAGGAGATTCACACATTTGCGAACAATGTATAGTCTCATTTTATCAAAACCTTCTAAATATTTTATTACAAGCTGATGAACCCAAGATAAATTGCCGTGCCAATTTGTTTATTATTTTGACCAAATTGAGATTTATTACAATTAATATATGATAATTTAGAGCTAGAAAGTTGAATTATCCCTAACAAACAATTGAATTCTTCATCTATCTCTAGAATATGTGCTATAGTGAAACATATAAGTCTAAATATAAATTGTATTCAATTTTCTGAAATTTATTTGACATGTGTGTAGTTCAATTTTGAATTAATTTTGAAAAGCGTGTAGAAATTTATTTAAACTATAAAAATAGTGAATCAGTTCGAATTTTTTTTGAAACTCCTACATAACAACTTATACAAATTACACTACATTCTAAAAATGTATTAAGATATATAAGATTTTTGTGTTTGCAAGTTACTTTAAAGGGTGCTTTGAAAAATAAAAAGAAAAAGAAAAATATTGAACTTTGGAAGAGAAGAGGCATTGAATTGGGAACCCTAAACCCTGGATAACTCAGCCCACTTAGGCCTAATATAACCTACGCCGTCTGATCAATTGAATGGCCAAGATCGCACTTCAGATGAATAAATATCTGGTCATCATCCCTTCTGAAACCCTAACCCTTTGTCATTCGTCTCCCCATCCTCAGCTCAGATCCCCTTCTGCCCACCGACGCATCCCTCCCTCTCCTCCCTCCCCACCGAGGCATCCCTCCCTCTCCACTGGCGGCTCTTGCCTCGGTGGCCAGAGTCCCCACCGGTAGCAAAATCCCCAGCCTTCGGTCACCTCGTCTCCATCCTCTTCCCCCAAATCTACACCCCCAGCCGGCGGCACCTCCTTCGGGTCGACGACGGTGGCGGCGGCGGCCGCAAGGCGGCGGAACGCGAGGAGCAGAAGCGGGTACGCGCGTAGCGATGGCACGGAGGAGGGGAAGAGCAGCCATGGGCTGCCAGCGCAAGGCGCGAGGAGGATTGGGGGAGTTGCCCCTCGATCTCCGCCTTCGTGCGCGACGGCCAGGCCATGAATCCAAGTTCAGGTGCGCCCCTCCTTCATTCCCTTCTCGCCATCCCCTCGTGTCACCTCCAGACTAGAGATTTATCTACTTAGATGAAAAAATCATACTCCTATACTATTCTAGAATATGTATCCCAATCCATCTCGAGTAAGTTGTATCAATACCTATTCGGTAGATCCTTTTTTCTGTTGTCAGGCTGTATCACTTCCAAGGTGGTCAAAACTGTGAAGAACCTCACTGATTCGGCAATACTTCCGGATATGATCAAAGAGGCTGAGCTTCAAGTATAGTTGATTTAACCAAATTACTTCTATTTTGTTTTTAAATAATTATGTCTTAATGCTTAATCTGAAGTACCAACATCTGTAATGCTTAATCTGAAGTCAATATATTCGGAAGCTTTAAAGAGGTATCTAATATTTATGTTCATTTACAATTCAGTTCAAATTAAATTTAATGCCAGGGAAGCGAATTGGTAGCTGTTGGGCACCCATCACTTGATCAGGTTACACAATATGATTGGATTTGCTGAAAGTCTTGTTAGTAGTTGTAGTTCACTCTCATAATTCATGTATGACATACTGGTGTCCAAGTTTGAAACTTTTTATATAAGTGAGATTGCCTTCTTCTGATATTGTTAAGCACTGTCTAAGTTTAATGTTTTATTTTTAGACACTAGTTCTTTTTCTGTCATTAGAATGCTTTTAGGAGAACATAGAGAAATATCTTGTTTAGTGTGGTTTGGACCAATTTGTTCTTCCTAGAATGAATAGGAATGATGGCTCTCTGTACGATGTACATTACTAAAGTATGTATGCTCTATCTTTTCAGTAGGATATGGTCTAATTTGTGTCACAATGCTATCTTTTCCAGTTTTATATCAACAGATATTATGTTCACGACCAAATAGAAAGTAGTAATACAAAATGCTTTTCTATTAATTAAGACTAAGTCAAAGTTAATCATTGGTTGAGAAAGGTAATGCAGCAGTTCTACTAACCATATGTGTTGTTTCACGTGCAGCTCTACAATTAAAAGCTGAGAAGACTGCAGAATTGGAGCTCGTGCATGAACCATGGGTTATTGCTTGAAGCTTCTTTTTTTTGCAATATTATGAGATTTTGTGCTAGATTAACTAGAGTTAGACTGATTTCATTCTGAATCGAAAAAGTTTGATATTATATGAATTTCTAGTGTATGAACCAATTGTATCAATTTGTTGTTTGGTTGTTTTTTGGGCTTAATGCTGAATTTTTGTGGCCTGTAATTGATATTGGAATGTTCTGAAATTATAATGTGAATTTAGTGGGATTGAGATTCGTGACCCATAATTGTTATTGGGTTGGACAGAAATTATAATGGGTCTGAATTTGGTGAGCTTGAAATTTGTGGCCTATAATTGGTATTGGGTTTGGCGGAAATTATAATGGGCCTAAAATTAATGGGCTGAAAAATTGTGGCCACATGATGATGACATCAGCATCCACGTCAGCGTCCATGTAAGCATCCACGTCATCATCTGTTGCCATGTCAGCGTGCATGTAGTCGTCCATGTCAGCTGCCATGTGTCTCATGATGATGTGGCGATTCAATCTGTGACGATTCTAACCGTCACTAATATTGGGCTTCGGGCTGGACTGGATTGGGCTTAAACCAAATCGTGATAGTTTTAAACCGTCATAGATTGAGCTAAACTGTGACGGTTTGACAAAAGCCGTCATGCGATTTAATCCGCCACGCTCAATCCATGATGGAATTTGTAACCGTCACAGATGACATTTTGCGATGGGTTTGAAGGCTTTTGCGACGGAAAGTGACTGTCACAGAATAAATCTTTTCTTCTAGTGTTTAAACAACCTTTAGGTCGATCAGCTAGAGAGGGGTTCCTCAGCCTTCTACTCTGTAGTGTCTTTCTAGTTAGACTTTTAGTTTTCTTTCTTGGTTGTCTTTTTTATCCTGGCTGAGTTTCTCTAGTATTGTGTATTTTGCTCCCCTTCTCTTTAATGAAATACGTGCGCTGCACGTTCTCTAAAAAAATTCTGATGTGTCGTGGCTTTCATCCTAATATTTTTAATTGGTGTAAATTAATGAAATTAACCAACTAAATCAGTGTACTAATCAAATCACCTAGGCTTAACAACAGTTTAGTACCAACTCACAATGATTTAGGCCATGTAATGATATAACTTGTACTGCTTAGCTATGTCATGTGTGGACCAGTTCACAATGCGGCCTACCGCTGCCCCGCTCGGCTAACCACTCCTCCGCATGCGCCGCCTCCCGTTACCCACCCGCTCAGCCAGCTCCTCCCCACCCAGATCCAGTCGGGCCCGTGCCTCTGCTCCGACCTGCACTCCGACATCCCCTCGAATTGAAGCGGCGACCGACGAATTGGTAGATGACGACCTCGAATCAAGCTCTGCGCCGATCATCCTTCCCTCATCCCAAGCTCCAATCAAGGCGACAATTTGTGCGACGGAGGGGTGAAGGAGGCCAAATCGATGGTGCAGCAGTGGGGGCAATGGAGAGGCGAGGTCAGCAACGAGGTCCGGCGGACCGGAGGAGTCACTGGTGCGGAAGAAACGACGTCGGGCGTGGGACGGAACATTCTCGAGCGGGGCAGTTGGACTTCGCACGTGAGTGCTTGCAATTTTAGCAATCCATGGTTGGGTCGCGCGTGAGCAGTTGCAGTTTTTGCAGACCATGGATTAGTATATTTGCCGATTAGAGAGAGAAATATAAGTAAGTTGTTAAAAAATTTAGGTGTATTAATTTAGCAACTCTGCTCGAGCTGTTTTATTTATTTTTAACAATTCTGACAGTTTTTAGGTATAGTAATCTATTTTACCAACTGTGGTGGTTACCAGAGTGACTTCGGGGTCGAATAAATAAGTGGCGGAGATGCTCTTTACTTTTTCATATAAAGGCATAAATGGCTCTACTCTATGGAGCCTATAAACTACTAACGTGGAGCTCGGACTTGTAAGGCCTGCCACATACATGGATTGACCTGTATGGCATCCAGAACTAGCTGTCTTGTAGCGGTTCCATCTGTTCTAAATCTAAATTGGACCCGGCTAAACAAAATGACCGGCCATTTTTTAGTGCTATAGGATGGCCGATCTGGATTAGGAAAGTCTTCTTCCTCGACCATTAACCACTTTCTTTTTCTGGCTTGCCGCTCGCCCGCCCGTGTGCTCGCCCCTGCCTCCACCGCCTCCCCCGGCTCCGGCGGCTCATCGCCGCATACGACGCCGCCCTCCGCTGCCACCAACACTAATGTCGGCAACAATTGGGCCCCACCTCACCGGTCAACACCCTCGCCACCTCCGCCGTTACCTTTCACCGCCGTCGACACTAATCTCGCTAACAATCGTGCCCCACCTCACCGGTCAACACCCCTCACCGCCTCCACCGCCCAACCGGCCTCCCCTACCGTCCGGCTCCGGCGGCGGCGGCCATGCCGCCTCCGCTCTCCGCCGTCTCGACTGCCACCACCGTTGGTCCACTGGCATCCCAAAGATCCCTCTATACCTGGAGAGCGCAAATCCCCCAAACCAAACCCGAACTCCAAAACCCTAACCACTAACCCCGCCGGAGCTCGTCGCCGTACTTCAACACCGTGCGCTCAAATCGAAGGAGGAAGATCTCCCCTGCCTCGACTGCCTTCCACCTTGCTCCGGCGGTGAGGTGCCGCCTCCGCTGCCGCCCTCCACTACAGCCAACGCTAATCTTTGTTTCTGACTTATTGGTCATTCGAATAGGCGTCAGGAGCCATGGAGCTGCCATGGATTTCGTGTAGAGTGCAGTGAGAAAGGAGAGAAAAAGAGTGCGGCTGCGGAAGGAAGACGAACCGAGTGACAACCGCGTAGAGAAGAAGATAGTCTTTTACGTGTATACCATTACAAATGTTGGCGTTTACGTGGGTGCCACTAAAAAGTTCGCAGACACCTGTATACCATCGTCCGAACTTTCTTTTACCCGCGTGCCATTTTGGATAGAAAGAGGGCTAACTGAGACTAACTGAGGTAAGAAAAGACGGTTTTGCCCCGTTATTAACGTGGCCCCCACCGCTGCTGTCTCCCCCTTCCTCTCACTTGCATGTGGGGCCTGCCTGTCAACTCCTTCTCCTCCCTCTATGCCATTTTGGAGGAGCATAAGGGAGAGCCTCCCACTCGGTGTCGGGCAGCCCAGGACGCCCGCACGTCGAGGGCGCGCGGCGTGGCCACGCTGTGCGCGTGCAGGGCGCCGGCGCGTCGAGGCCCAGGCAACGTCGCGCCGTGCGTGAAGGGGCCTCCAGGCAGACGGGGCGTGCAACAACGCTGGAGGCCGGCGGACAGCGCGCGGCGGAGCTGAAGGCCGGGGACGAGCGGCGGCGCGACGTGGAGGAGGGCGGAGGCTTGAAGGTTGTCAGGAACGGGGGACGTGCTGAGGACATGCCAGAGAAGCGGATGAAGAAGACCTTAGGATAGATTCAGAAATAGAATAGACTTTTTTTAAGTGGGTCTCACGTGTCAGAGCTAATTTTTAACAGAAGACGGACGGAATGACATACAGGTAAAAAAAGTTCGGACAGTGGTACAGGTGTCTGTAACTTTTTAGTGACACATGCGTTAACGCTAACTTTTGTGATGGTATACACGTAAAGGACTTAAGGTTGGCGTCTGGTTTGTGGGGCCTAGCGCAATAATTCCTCAAGTGGGTGCGTGGATAGCCGGCCGTTCCAATCGCTCAAAAAAAGGCCGGCTTTATAGTAGTCTGTACCAATCTAGGTTGAAGGAAAACTCTCACAGTCAACCACGCAACGCCTGGCTTAAAAAAAAGACTTATTTCAACAGTAAACATGCACCAAAGTTACATCTTCTTAGTTACCAGTGATCTAACATGTTATTACACTGTGACCAAGAGAAAACCATCATCAGAGCCAGTGCTCAGTGAAGATTCTTCTCCGTCGTTGCAGCACTCGGCACTTTATTCACTGGGGGACGACACCATTGGAGACAGCGGCGTCGGCGACAAGAGGGGGGAGGGAGCAGACATCGGCTCGTGGACGACGGTGTTGGTCGATACAGAGATCGGGTTGCCGTCCAGTTGCAGCATGATCGCTCCTAGGATCTCAGTCAGAAGCTTCTTGAACTCTGCTTCGTCCACCGCCTTCCCATCGTCGGCCTTCGCCATCTTGAATGCCTCATTCACCACAGCATCCACCTGTTGGATGTTTGGAAATCGTTAAAGCTCACTTAAAAAGTCTGAACATCACATGCAGGTTCTGAAATAGAGGATTTGGACTGTAGGTTACACAATATATGTTTACCTGATCAACAGCTCCATAAGGTGGCAGACTCGCCGAGTCAGCAATCTTATCAAGCGCAACTCGGAGGTACTCTTTCGATGTTTTATCTTTGTGTTCTTTTGGAACACCACTCCAAACCGAATCCAACAGCTAGAACAAGTTCAGTGACGCATGTTGTTGATCAGTGTCATGTGCTCAATTATGAAAATGATGAATTTCTGAAGCACATTTCCCATACCTTGTCGAACTCAAACTTGTTAGACAGCAGCTTTCTGATACCACTCCCGTCGAAGGTGTTCTCTGTATGTGCGACAATAACAGGGTGCTGCTGCAGCCGCCTAGTGATGAGGCCCAAGAATTTCTTGAATTCTTGGAAGAAGGCTCCTTGGGAAACAGGATGATCCAGTTGATCAGAGTTAAGCTCTTGCATTGCAGGCTCTACGATATTTTCCACCACCTGTCACAAGAACGCAATGATTGTAACTATACATGTATATGTCTCGAGCAACAAACTGAATATGGTATCATCTCAGCTATTAACGCAAAGGGGGGTAAAATGTGCACTACCAATAATTATCAACTGACTAACTTAGTAAAGAAAAATTTAAATTACCCAAGAGTCCGAAACAGGTGGCACTCCATGGTCCACCGTCAGCTGTCGAAGAGCAGCCAACAAGCACTGGCGCAGCGACGCATTCTTTCCGGCATCCACTTGTGAAAATATGGCTGCCGCTTCAGGTTCATACCTTGGACTGTCAACAAATTCATTCAGGTCTTCCCCATTTATTCTGAGGATCACGATGGGGTCTCTCTGAAGCCCAGCCGCCATTCCAAGAAGTATATCGGACAGCACGTGATGGAACTCCGATTTACTCACAGAGTCTTGTCTGCCGTGAGTGAACTCGTTAAGAACCTGTGTGCAAAATTACAAATTATTTTGCATCGTCAATCATGGTACGGTATTGCTGCAAGAGCTTCGCTGCCTATGGCTGTGGCCTGTGGATCATTCCAGACAGATCCAACATGTCCAATGGTAAAGAAAACAGCAATGCGTAGGCAATAGCTGCAGTGCACGGGCACAGAAAGTTCTCTATATGAGGCGATGGGCCTGATGGTATCCCTATTAATAGGTGTAGAGGTTCCTGGGTGCTAGAGCGATAGTATGGCTAACTAAGTTTTTTAACCTTATTTTTCAGGGCAAATAAGATGCCTGAAGAATGGAGAAGAAGTATATTAGTACCGATCTTCAAGAACAAGGGAGATGTTCAAAGTTGTACTAATTATCGTGGAATAAAGCTGATGAGTCATACGATGAAGCTCTGGGAGAGGGTTACAGAGCATCGCCTACGAAGAGTGACAAGCGTGATCCAAAACCAGTTTGGGTTTATGCCTGGTAGGTCGACCATGGAGGCAATTTTTTCTAATACGACAGTTGATGGAGAGGTATAGGGAGCAGAAGAAGGACTTGCACATGGTTTTCATTGACCTCGAGAAGGCGTATGACAAAGTACCAAGAAATGTCATGTGGTGGGCCTTGGAAAAGCACAAAGTCCCCACTAAGTACATCACCCTCATCAAGGATATGTACAAGGATGCTATGACATCTGTCCGGACATGTGATGGCGATACCAATGACTTTCCAATTAAAATAGGACTACACCAGGGGTCAGCATTGAGCCCTTATTTATTCGCTTTAGTGATGGATGAGGTCACAAGGGACATACAAGGTGATATCCCTTGGTGTATGCTCTTTGCGGATGATGTGGTGCTAGTTGATGAGAGTAGGGTGGGGGTTAATAGGAAGTTAGAGCTATGGAGGCACACGTTGGAGTCGAAAGGTTTCAGACTTAGTAGAACGAAGACAGAGTACATGATGTGCGACTTCAGCGTGATTGGACATGAGGATGGAGACGTTAGCCTTGATGGGCACGTGGTGGCCAAGAAGGATACTTTTCGATATTTAGGATCGATACTCCAGAAGGATGGAGATATGGATGAAGATGTTAGGCAT
Source organism: Urochloa ruziziensis (assembly GCA_015476505.1). Lineage (NCBI taxonomy): Eukaryota > Viridiplantae > Streptophyta > Magnoliopsida > Poales > Poaceae > Urochloa > Urochloa ruziziensis. The sequence continues at coordinate 33,610,011 of CM027118.1, forward strand.
AGAATTTCACCCGGTTGGCTAAAATGGCGTCAAGCTTCTGGCGTCCTCTGTGAGAAGAGGGTGCCACAAAAGCTAAAAGGTAAGTTCTATAGGACGGCGATTCGCCCGGCGATGCTATATGGTGCGGAATGTTGGTCTAAAAAAGGCGACATGTCCAACAATTGAGTGTAGCAGAGATGCGTATGTTACGCTGGTCTTGTGGGCACACAAGAAGGGATAGAGTACGGAACGAATATATTCGGGATAGGTCAGCGTAGCACCAATCGAGAAGAAACTGACGCAACATCGGTTGAGATGGTTTGCACATGTCCAACGGAGGTCTCCTGAGGCGCCAGTGCGTAGTGGGGTTCTAGAAAAGGTAGATAATGTAAAGAGAGGTAGAGGTTGACCTAAACTGACTTGGGACGAGTCAGTCAAGAGGGATCTTAGAGAGTGGAATATCTCCAAGGAATTAGCTATAGATAGATGCGCTTGGAGACTAGCAATTAACGTGCCTGAACCGTGATCTTTTGTTTCTTCTCTTGTTTACCCCTAACCTTATATTTGGTCTTGTGCCGTTTTATGTCTTTCTTATCCTTGTTTCTTTTGGGTTTCATCTCTAGCCTACCCCAACTTGCTTGGGACAAAAGGCTATGGGACAAAAGGCTATGTTGTTGTTGTAGATTTATGTTGTTGTTGTAGATTTTCCTAGGGAAGTGGAATGGAAAAGGATGCTACTGATGGATGTTGGATACACAGGAGAGATCCCTTTCAGAAGGACCTTCTAGCTGATTTTGTCAGTCCAGCTGAAGTACGCCAGGGACACTTGGAAAGAGAGGTGCTCATGCATTCAGGCTTTAATGGCAACTTAAGGTGTATTCAACCATAATGCTCTATCTCAATAAGTAAATATATAGAAAAAGTCTAAATTACTCCCCTCAAGTATAAACAAAGTCCAGATAACCCCTTAAAGTATGTTTTGGTTCAATTTACCTCCTAAATTATGACATTTGGTTCAACTTACCCCCTAATACAATTTGTCTTTTTTGTTTCTCTATGTACAAGAGGATTTTTGAGTTTAAATTTTGCGAGTTGATGACATACATCATAACACATGTTAAAAAAATATGTCATGATTTTTATCATTACTACCATGCAGTATGATATTTGACAATAAATTAATCATTAAGACACAAAATTATATGAAAAATAGTGACAAAAAATTTATAATATATTTTTTAATATACATTATGGTGTCAACTAACGCCTGTAAAATACTCAAGATTTCAATCATGTATGGAGAAAAAAAAAGACAAATTGTATTGAAGTGTATTAAAGGGTAATTTGAACCAAATGCTATGTTTAGGGAGGTATACTGAACCAAAACATATTTTAGAGGGTTATCTGGACTTTCCTTATACTTAAGGCAAGTAATTTGGAATTTTTTCCAAAATATATCAATAACCAAGATTCAAATACTTGAATGTTATTTAACTAAAAAAATAATCTAAAAAATACTTTAATGTTATGGAGGGAATTTGTATTGGTACAATAAAACTTCCCCAATTAGTTATTTTGAGCCACATAGTTAAGCACCTTCAATATGCACCCAACTAGGAAAACTCAGGGAATAGCCAGTTGCATTTTCACAGTTACGATATTTTTATAGCTATCCAAGACTCCCTCCATTCTAAGTTATAAAATGTTCTAGGTTTATTCCAAGACAAATTTCTCTAAATTTGACTGTTTATATTGACATACCAAAATAAATAAGTTTGCAGCTGATATGTATTAGTGAAAAAAAAAATCGTAGTAAATGCAATTATCAACTAGTCACAGATTAGCGCACATGCCTGGTCTTGATTTGAAGCTTAGTGGCCATAAATAATAAGAAAAAAAAAGGAAAAGTACGATACCTCCGCGTAGATGTGATCGGCCTGCCGTGACGACCCCCTCGCCGGCAGCCCAATGGCCGCGCCGATGTCTGCGACGGCCGGCTGGAGCTCTTTGACCGACAGCCTCCCGTCGCCGTCGACGTCGAGCTTCCGGAATCTGTCGTCGACGAACTTGGCGAACGCCTCCTTGTTCTCCACCAGCGCCCGGATATCCGAGCCGTCCTGCACCTGCACCACGCCGTTCCTCTTCCTCCTCACCTGCTGCTGCGCCTGCTCCATCGCTGCGCCGCCCTTTTATACCACGAGAAAGATGGGGAAAAAAGGCCTGTTGCAAGTTGCGGCAATGGCTATGGCCGTGGGTTCCTCGTGACCACGGCGGCGAGATGGTCGCTGGTGGCAAACAGGCAAAGTGGCCGAAAAGATGAGGAGTTCACGAGCCGAAAGCCTGGAAACTGGCGAGGAGATAGAGCTTTCCGTGCCCTTTCTCTTGGGGCGTGATGACGAGAGATGAGACGGATTCTTGCGGGGAGATGAATGGATGGATGGATTGGCCTCGTTGCGTGGCTCGTTGTTGTGTTTTATAGCAAGATCTCGTCAGCTTAATTCCGGTTGGGTGTGGAGGCGAGAGAGAAAGCGGAGGCCAGAGTAGCGTGCAACTGGGGAAGGAGCAGCTGCTGGCTGTGTGCAGTATGAAGTGCGCATGCAACGACACGTGTGGAAGGTGCGTGGCGCTTCGAGGCGCATGTAACTCAGTCTCTTGCGTCTCTATCTGTCCCTTTTTTTTTGGATTTACAGGTGTATCGCGGTCAGATTTTGATGCCCGTTTGCGTGATGGGTTTTGTGATGACGAGCTCGATCTGGAACATTCTTTACGCGAATATGTACCCGTCTCAAGATCGGATAGTATTGTTGGCACAGTTTCGTACCTAGGGGTGTTTGATCTAAGTGCTAAACTAAGTACCTGTCACCTCAAAATGTTGGATGGTTGTCTAATGGAATTTTCGATTATCAATAAAAAAATAAATTTTAAATTCTGTGAGTATTCTATGAGACAAATTATTGTAGCACCACATTGTCAAATCATAGATAAATTAGGCTTCAATAATTCGTCTCTAAAATAGTCGCAATCTGTATAATTAGTTATTTTTTGGTTTATATTTAATACTTCATGCATAAGTCCAAACATTCGATGTGATATGTGCTAAACTTCGGTAGCAGGAATCGAATAGGCCCTTAGTTTACTTTTGTTTAGGATAGGGCATTGTGCATGTTTATACGCTGAGATTTTGCTTGTTATGACTGTTTTTTAGGCATTTATGTTTTTGTAATCAGTGTCTGACGGGCACGTTCTTTGACTGTTCTAGTAAGTACATATTTGTTCTAGACTTCTATTAGTATATACATATACGTTTAAGATGTATTATACACTTGCTTATTCTGTTTCACTACATAATTATTGGAGGAAAAAATAACAATAACTCATCTAGTTGGCAATAATCTCAGAATTAGCACCATTTGGTTGCTAGAGTTGCTAATATTGTTTTGTCTCATACAAAGGATGTCTTTAGATGGTCGTTAAATCCTAATGGGACATTTTTCAGTGCGCTCTATGTATAAAGTTTTGGCTGTTACGAATGTCATACCTCACACTCATCCTATTTGGAAGCTCAAGTTGCCCCCTAAAAGTAAAGATTTTTATGTGGTACATGATCAAAGCCGTAACCCTGACTGAGACAATTTTGCTAAGAGAAGATGAGAACAAAGTACAAAATGTTGCTTTTGTAACGCTAATGGAACAATCTAGCATCTTTTCTTTGATTTTTCTAATGCCATCTTATCTGGAGAGTGGTACAAATTTCTTTTAATATTCATCACCCATTGAATGCGAGACATATGTTCAGTGGATTGTTACATGGGGTAGAAAAAAAAAACTATTTCATAAAGCTTGGGTGGGTGCTTGCGCCTTTTGTTGGGCAATTTGGTTAGGTAGAAATGACACAACTTTTAACAAGACACGAGTGGAATCTTCTTTGCAGGTGCTCTTTCGGGGAACGCATTTGATCAGATCTTGGACGTTTTTACGAAAGGAAGAGGAAAGACCACCTATAAAGTTGGGTGTCGTGTCCTTGAAACTGTTTTGATGCACATTTTTACTTTAAATGGCTAGTGTTTCAACAGTAGATTACCTTCTATTTTATTTTCTCAGAGTGGAATCAGTTTTACTGGTTCCTTTTTGGATTGTAATAATGCATAGATTTATGTATCCATCAGCGGCTAGAATATTATTAGTATATTCCCTTTTCTAATGAAAAAGAATCAAATTTCGCTATCCATTGCTCGTTCTTGCTGCTCGCACCTGAAAATTTTTCGTTTTAGATAATGAAAAATCAATTATTCCTACTTCAACAATCTTAAAAGCGACAGAATCAGCCCATTTTATTATAAGTTTCACACTTCATTACTAATAAAACAAATCTTTGTGGTGAAAAGTCAAATACAAAAAATTACCATTTAAGAGAAGTAAATTTAGAGTACTAATAAAACAAATTACAGCTCTAGGCTAGAAATCGCGAGACGAATCTAATGATGAGTAATTAGAGAACAATAGATTGATAATTATCAGATGGTTACTGTAGTATATGTTACAAATCATGTATTAAGTAGGTTTCATTAGTTTCGTCTCGCGAAATCCATTTCAACCATATAATTAGTTATTTTTTCATGTACATTTAATATTATATACATGTAAATTTCTCTTTGATGTGACATTTTGGTAAAAACTTTTGGTCAATCTAAACACCCGCAGATGACGGATACTCATCGTCTCGACAAGTGACAACAACTCCCGCCTCCTGAGCCCCCGCCCCCAGTCTTTGATTCGGCCCTTGCACATGGGTTCTCTCGTCGTTGGGAATGTAATAAATTTGATCCATTGTATTATTAATTGTTATTTTAGTGATCATCGGGGCGGATTCAGCTGTGTGCGTCAGGGTGCGCTCAAGCCCCCCTCCCACACCTAAAAATAATGGAGCCCTCTTGAGTCCCTTCATTTTCGAGGAGAAATGAGGGAGAAGAAGAGTGAGAGGCCCCTATGGGCCATGGCTGGCTCTGCCATTGGTGATCATGTAATAATATAGTCCTTGAAATTAATAACAACTTAAACTGAATTTTGATGGAGCTTTCTTTGGAACTTCAAATAAAGGAGGTTGGGGATTTATCATCCGGGATCATGCAGGAGATCATGTAGGCTCCGGAGCGGGCAACCTGTCTTCAGTTACTGAAGCTTTACATGCTGAGGCTCTGGCGTGTTGGCAAGCCATTCAGTATGCAATTGGAGCAGGTATACAAAGGTTAGAACTGGAGACAGATTGTCTTATTCTAAGGGCGGCTTTAACCTCTACTGATTATGATGCATCCTCTGGTGGCGTTCTGTTTAGAGAGATAAAGTTTTTGCTTGGTATGAATTTCACTGATGTGAAGGTGGTTTTTTCACCAAGATCATGTAATCGAGTTGCCCACAAGCTAGCCTCGTTAGGTGCCAATATGTGTGTTGGTCAAGTGAGTTTCTGGCCGGGTACGGCTCAGATCGATGTAATACCTTTAGTAGCTGATGATTTGATTTCAGTTTCAAGTTAATGGAAAGTGATTTCCGATTAAAAAAACAAGTTTGTCAAATGTATATTTGTAGGTTTTATATAGATTACACGGATGAATTCCAAATCCTAATGTGAGGAACCGCCCAAGTTAAACCCATTTAATAGAGTTGATCAACTCAACTAAATAAGAATAACTCCGGTCGTCCTTGAGATCTGTCCCAAACAATGCCCAGGACGACACACCTCACTAAGCACAACTCGAGAACATCTTCATAACCATAGCAAGTCCATACATAGAATTCAACATACATAAAAAGGTTCAAGTCCATTACATTACAAGTCTTAAAGTTTTGCAGCGGAAATTCTAAACACTCCATACGATAGTTAGATACAACTAGAAGATAACACTATATGCCGATACTGCTCTTCCAATACGCCATCACCCATCACTTCTCACCCGCACCTCCGTCCGCAGGCATGAAGTACCCAACAAAGATGGGCTCCAACTGAGGCTCACCTGCAACAACTTAACGGCAGCACCGTGAGTGTGACGACCCAGATTTTCAAAATCGAGAATCCGACTCTCTGTACCCTTGTGATAGTCCCTGGATCAGTAGCTATCACGTACAGAACTCATCTCAGCATAATATCTTATCCATACAACGAATTTAGATTACATAGAAGAGATTTACATCCATACCAATGTGGAAAATACGGTTAAGTACAAGCCCGTCGGGCTAAGCGATAAGCGGAAATCCTGCGTAGCGGTAGCTAGGCTTCAAGTCTTCATCTTCAATCAACACCACAGGCAACTCGAGCGAAGCACACAACCCTTTTTCCCATACGTCCAAACCTGCATGCTCACAAACTATCCCCAAGGAGTGGGATAGGTTCACGTCACCATCTGTATGCAAGCTTTAAGTGGCCTAACATCTAAATGTATAAAAGTAATTCAAGGAATGGTTGGGGTTTCCTATGCGATAGCAGCAATAATAATCAAGGTATCATCTTCACAAACCATCCCAAATCCCATCTCACATCACATCACCTTCTTCACACACGTCTAAGTCGATGCGAGAGCTCCCTCCCCTCGCACCTCACCAACTACGACCGGATCCTGAAAGGGAAGGGAGCAAACTTCCCTTCTCCCCGTCCGTAGCTGCGAACCTTAATCACTCTCAAATCTGGCTAGAAATAGAGGGAGGTAGAAGATCCCAAAATATGAGAGGTAACAGTGCAATGGGCAATGTCCATACCGAGGACGTGGCTATACGTATAGATTCTAGACTCTGCAGAGCTTGTACAACTGGACCCACTCGGGCTGCGATCGGTAGCGAAACGACCTGAGACACAACCCACAGCGCAGACCCTAACCACAACGATGCCCGCCTGCCCTTCCTGTCTCGATCCATCGGCTCGCAATCCAATGCTTCGGAAGCTGTGTCGAACTCTCCCTCGTAGGGCCAGACGGGGCCATAGTCCTTCGGGGAAATGGCCTCTCCCGTTCCCGTACACCATCCACCTGATTTTCTCGCAGTTCAGGCACCGCGCTAGCTAGGAAGGCTGGAACCCGTTCATATGGGTAAGCGGTAAGTACGTGGGGCCCAAAGAGTGGTTACCCCACTCGGTTTCAGACCGGGGTGAGCGTCATCGTCCCAAAGGCGTATCCTCCGAAGAAGAACGCAAGTCGCAGTACCCATCATAGGTACCACCGCCAACTCCTATGCTCCCATCCATCCATGTACCCGCCATAAGTACGGTGTGGGACCCCCTCGAGAGCAGGGGCCTCCCGGCACCTCGGTCAAAGACTGAGTTGTTAAAATATGCTCACCCCCGCCAAGTTTCCCAAAAACACCTTCTCCTGCCGGTTTTATCCCCACACACGCCAAGAATCCTAATCCACAATATATCCCATACACATGCAAGCAGCAACATATCAATCATATATATAGTGTAGTAGGCAATCAAGGAATCAGGATATATAAACAGGCTATGCATGGCTCAATCATCATCATAATGTAATAAGCAAAGCGCTAGCATTCTACTCAGCAATGCCTAATAGGTCAAAGAGTCAGGATGGACGTGAACCTGGAGCATGGTCCTCTATCTCTTCACTTCAGCGTAGTCGACGTCGTCGAAGTAGTTGTAGTAGTCAAAGTAGTCCGGGTCCTCCGGGGATCCTATTATACGGATATATAAATAAATACCGAGAACTAATAGCAATGAACTCCAAATGAGATTCAATAGAAAGCCAAAATAATAGCAAACTCTATCCTATCGTGTTCGTCATGATTTTAGAAAAATATTCAAATTGGTTTCATATTTTTCTAAGCTACGATTGATTTATTATGATTTTCTGAAGTTTAAATCCATTTTCGAGATTTATAAATCATTCCGGAAAAAGGAATAAAAGTTAGATCACAAGTTAGCAGCTCGGAGGTGTCAGTCATCGGCTCGGGATTAGACCGCGAGTCGAGCAGGTAGAGGCGACGGTCTGGGGTTGATGACATCATCACGGGCTCTGGTGATGTCATCGTTGACTTGGTCAAAGTTGACTAAGTCAACGGTCAGAGGGTCACGACTGTCGGTGATATGATCTCCGGCAGTCTTCCACGGGGTAGCCCACGGAAGTGATTTGTATGTAGGGAAGATCGCAAAGATCGGAAGCTAGATGGTTAGGGTGGACAGATACAAGGATTTAGACAGGTTCGGGCCGTCAACTCGACGTAATACCCTACGTCCTGTTTTTGGGTGTTGTATTGCGTGGATTGTGTGTTGATCTCAGTTGAGTTCTTTGGAGGGGGTCCCTGCCCGCCTTATATATGGGGGGGCAGGGTTACAAGTCGGTTTGTAGCCGATCCTATCTCTAAGGATCCTTTCCTTCTTTACAAAAACTCCTATTCTAATCAGAACTTCTCCTTCCAGATCCTTCCTACATGCGCCGGCTTGTCCCGCACGTCATCAGGTCCAGAACGATGGGCCGGGCCGCCCCCTATTGGAGGGCTGACAGGCCTGCTCGTGAGGTACCCGGGGACTATATCCCCCACAGTAGCCCCCGAGCACTTCTTGGCCGATCGTTGGCTGTAATTGATCTGTCTTTTTCTTGCATGATCCGAGTGCTCCACAACTATTGCCAGAATGTTTGATCAGATTGCCGAGTTGTCTAGGACTTCATCCGAGTAGTTTCGAAGAAGATCCGAGTGGTTTCGAGGAAGATCCGAGTGGTTTCGAGGAAGATCCGAGTGGTTTCGAGGAAGATCCGAGTGCATGCTCAAACGTTCCTGAAAACGATTCTTCAATTGTAGCCGTAGTGAGGGGAAGAAGTGCTCTTTTTCACGACGCGAAAGCGAAGTGCATACACTTAGCCCCCGAGCCTCGGGCAATTTTAGTATGAAATTGGCCAAGGGTCTTCAACTTTTCTCCGTCAAAATCTTGATCTTCAATGGCGTGCACCTCCTGGTGCACCCATTGGGTGTAGCCCCCGAGCCTTGAGCAGAGTAGAATAGTCTGGTCGAGGGTCAAAAATAGAACATTGTAAAGCTCTTTTTTGAACTTAATCCATCAATGGTGTGCACCTCCAGGTGCTTTTTGAACTTAATCCATCAATGGCGTGCACCACCAGGTGCACCCATTGGGTGTAGCCCCCGAGTCTTGATTCGACTCGGCACGATCGTGTCAAGACTCTAAAAGCTGTGGATCCTGACTGAATCTTTCAGCCCCCATGCCTCTGGGCATGGATTTTGAATAATTTTCTCCTTTTAGGGCATTTTTATTTCTCCTTTTTAAGGAATCTTTTCTCAAGTTCTTTGAACTCGGCGTGACTCCCGAGTCGTGTCCCACGACCCAGCTTGACCATATGGTAAATCACCTTCTCACAAGATTTATACTTGTCAGCACTTGACCCAGATTTCCGAGTCAATTTAGCGATAGTATCGCATGCCTTACGTAAAAATCAATTACAAGGTTGCAATATTAATTGCAAAAATAAGCCTGGCCGTCGACTAATTTTAGCCTCACGACCGAGTGGTTTCTGCCCCTGAACACTAGCTCAGGAACCCACGTAATCGTTAATTAACAGAACCGAAAGGTCGTGCTATATTTTAGCCCATTTAGGCCCATTAATCCTGTTAAGCCCATTGTTTCCTAGGGAAACTAACGGTTGCCTCATGAAGCCAGAATGTCGCGAGATATCGTGACTCCATATCGCATCTTTGAATTTAAAGCGACGCGACGTGCTAGCGTCAGTTAAGTTCCCGAGACAAACATCGCGCCGCGAGCGGGAGGAACGGTTCCTTCCATTATAAGCCATCCCCGCCGCAATCTTTTTCCTTTCCTCGCCCTGAGGTAATAAATCGATTTGTTGCCGTTTGTGTGTTCAATTCCACCCATTGGGTGTAATCCCGATGAAAAACTGAACCCAACTTTGATATGCAGGGTCGAGCTGCTTTTGTTTCAATCCCCCTTCTGCCTGAGATGCCGAAGGGAGTGGACCAGCCGGCGTCGCGCAGGGCCGGTACTGCTGAAGAAGCACTCGGAGGAGCCGAGGATGACTTAAATGACTCGGATATGAGTCTGTCATCCTCACCTTCTCCGGATGTGTTGTCGCCGAGTGGTGGCAAGGCTGCCGTCGTCCCGAGGAAGTGAAAGAGCTCTACTTCAACGGGAGTCGTGATTGGGGATGCGCCGAGCCGTCGCCAACTCATCATTACCGAATCATCAGACTCGGATGATGACGAAGGTGGTGATGCCGGGTCATCAATCCCGCCCTCACTTATTAGCTCAGAGCATTCTCCCCTTGCCATAGTACCTTTGCGTACTGCAAGTCCAAGGGACCTTCCTTCCCCCACTCGGAAAGGAAAGCGCCCGAAAGTGCGCGTATCTACTCGGTAAGAGATATTGTCAATATTTTATTGACTTTTATGTTTTCCTGTGATTGCTCCTTATTTGCTTTGTCCTGCAGCACGCCGTCTGAGATCCCCTTTGCGGGCTCTGCGTCGCGACCAGTCGGCGAGACAGAGATCCCAGCGATCCAAATGCCAGAAGTATCTTCCCACTCGGCTGATCCTCCTAGTGATCAGCCTGTGGAGCCACCACAAGAATCACCGCGCGCACCAACCCTGGCTCCGCCAAGTCCTGCTCAAGCGTCGCCGACCGTACTGCCTAATCTTTCCCTGAGCAGCCCCTAGCCTGCTCCTGTTATTGAGCAGATTGCAACGATGGAGGGGCCCCAGATTGCAGAGGTCGAAGTCGCTCCTGCAGCGGTCATGACTCCGGGTGATGGTGCCGCTATGACTCCTCTGGCGGAGTTCAAGTCGCTCCTTCGTTGTCTGGGACTGATGGCCGAGGTATTCCTGAGCCACCTTTCCTGTTTAGGTAGAGTACCGAGTGGTACAAGTTGTTTGCTGTGTCATCTGATGATCGTTTGCAGGAAATAACTGTCAATGCCGAGGCCAAAACCTCGGAGATTCAAAAGCTTGTTCCTGCAGCAGAGAAGGCCGACTCCCTGGTGACCCGAGTGGCTGAGCTCGAAGCCGAGCTAGTCCAGGCGACGCAGGGTATGAGTCAATCTTAGCGTTGTATTTTTATACTTTTGTTTCACTGACCATACGTAATATAAGTATATTATGTCAGCTCGTGAAGCCGCTGTGTCCCAACACCAGGCCGAGTTGGTGGAAGCCCAGCGCACCGTCCGCGATCTTCGCGGAGAGGTGGAACAGGCTAAGCTCAACGAAGCCCAAGCCGCACAGGAGCTTAGAGGTATGCTATTCTTTTTATATCAGACGTGAACATATTGTCCAGATCTAACTTTCTGTAGATTGTCGGGTCCGGATTATGGCCCAATTTGCAGAACTCACTGCTAGGGTGACTCGTCTGGAAGGCGAGGCGGAGGCACTGCGCACCGAGAAGTGCGCGCTGGAAGATGCTGTTCGAGTGGTGGCGGAGGAGATCAAGCCGGAGGCAGCATCACCTTCAGCTTCTATCCTCGACCGCACTCGGGCGCTTCCACGTTTCTTTCGGCGCTAGCTTCGCTCCATCAGCCAGGCCAGTTGCGGTCATGTCTTGGCAATCCTGAAGTCGCTGTTCCCATCATCAGATCTGGAACCACTCGGCAGCGGGTATGCTGCTGGCACCTCTGAAGATGATGTGAGCAGGCTGCTGCTGGAAGTGGAGCCGATCGCCAATGTTCTGTCTAAGGATGTTGTCGTTGAAACTGATGATGCATGCCTTTCTGGTGGTGGTGACCCTGCAAGTTAAATTTGGTAGAAAATCTGTAGTATGTGACAATAGCAGTAGTTTTGAACAATGTTTAATCCTTTGTTTTTTATATAAGTTTTTATGGAAGTACAACTCCCTTTCTTTCTGCGCTGGCCTTAATTTCTGAGTGGTTGACCTGTTACGGAGTAGATTAGCCTCGTTGGTCTTAGTCTCATGCCGCCGAGCTTTGTCGTGCGTGTAGAGCTTTGACTTGGCGAGTACTTTCCCCCACGATTTAAAGTTTGTTCCACTCATACTTTATGTGCGTGACGGGAAAGAGGAAATTCGAGTAGTAGATATAATGTAGATGGAAGATGAAATCAACTTTATTGATAACTCATATGACATTTATAATTCTGCCGAGTCGAAACTGGGGATGATTATCCACAAAAAACCACTCGGGGAAAAATATCTTAAAGAAATAAAAAGATGAATACATAACTGAATCAGGCGTAGAAACGCTGTAGGTGCTCGATATTCCACGGATTTGGGATGTCTACTCCATCATCCGTCATGAGGCGATATGAGCCTGGGCGACTCACTGTCTTGACGATGTATGGTCCCTCCTAGGGGGACGCAAGCTTGTGCGCGCCCTTGGTGTCTTGCTTCCATCTCAGAACCAAGTCGCCTGCTTCAAAAGACCTCTGCTTGACGGTTCGATCATGATACCGTCGAAGGACCTGAGCGTAACGCGCGGCTTGGATCTGGGCGGCCAATCTCTTCTCCTCGATACTATCGAGGTCTTCAATTCGCGCCACTTGCGCTTCGTATTCATCGTAGAATTCCACTCGGGGCGAGCCGTATGAGATGTCCATTGGTAGGATAGCTTCCGAGCCGCAAACCAGAAAGAACGGGGTTTGCTTCGTGGCACGACTCGGCTGGGTCCGCAGCCCCCAGACTATAGCGGGCAACTCCTTGATCCATCGTCCATCGTACTGCTTCAGCTTCTTGAATATACGGGCCCTGAGTGCTTTGATTATTTTGCCATTGGCTCTTTCAACCTGGCCATTGGCCCTTGGGTGCGCCACGGATACGGGGCATAGCTTGATGTTCCTCTAGCTGCACCAATCTTTGAACTCCTGTGCAACGAAGTTCGTACCATTATCTGTAATGATACGATTTGGGACTCCGAAGCGATGAGTGATGTCGGTGAAGAATTCGATGCTCTTGGCTGCCGTGTGCTTTTTGACTGGTTTCACCTCGATCCACTTGGTGAATTTGTCAATAGCCACTAAGACATCATCAAAAGCACCCGTCGTCTTCTTGAACGGACCAATCATGTCCAAGCACCAACAAGCGAAGGGCCAGGACATTGGTATAGTCTGCAGCTGTTGTGCTGGTGCGTGTATTTGCCTTGCAAAATACTGACACCCTTGGCAGTGCCGCACAATATTTTCTGCATCTGCTACAGCAGTCGGCCAGTAGAAACCAGACCGGAAGGCTTTACCCACAATTGTTGTAGCCCCGGCGTGATTACCACAGATGCCTTTGTGTATGTCTGTCAAGAGCTCAATACCCTCTGCGTGACTCATGCACTTCTGGAGAATTTGATAGGCTCCAGATCGACGATACAACTTTTCTCCGATGATGACGTAGCTTTTACTGTGCCGCACGATTTGTTCATGGAGCGATTTCAGATCCTTTCCATCTTCTGCGACCTCTGAGGGCAATATGCCGCTGTCAAGATAGTCGATGATTTGGGTCCTCCAGTCCAATGCTTCGTCTACCACTAATGTGGCTGACTCCAGAGATTCTCCGACTTGTTGCTCCGCGACAGTGCCATCCGGGTTTATCTTAATAGATGGTTTAATAAGATCTTGGATGAAAACTCCTGGGTGGGACGCCTTCACGGGTGGACCCCATCTTGGCAAGCTCATCAGCTGCCTTGTTATAGCCGCGCACCACGTGATGAAACTCTAAGCCATAGAATTTCCCTTCCAATTTCCTTATTTCCTCGCAGTAAGCATCCATCTTCTCATTGGACCTGGACCAATCCTTATTTACCTGGTTTATGACCAGGGCAGAGTCCCCGCGGACCATCAGGCGTTTGATGCCCAAAGATACGGCGATGCGGAGACCGTGCAAGGCTGCTTCATACTCGGCTGCATTGTTGGATACTGGGAACATGATTTGATGAACGTATTTTAGTTCCTGTCTACTGGGGGAAATTAGGAGTACGCCTGCGCCGCCTCCTTTGATCTGGAGGGAGCCATCAAAATACATCTCCCAGTACTCAACTATCTCGTTGTCAGCCGGAGCTTGGTTCTCTGTCCAGTCTGCTACGAAGTCGGCCAGAACCTGAGACTTGATAGCAGTACGTGGAACAAAGGTTATTTGGTGAGCGGCCAATTCTATTGACCACTTGACGATTCAGCCGCTGGCGTCTCGGTTATGGAGTATTTCCCCTAAAGGATTTTCACTTACGACCGAGATTGGATGGGCCTCAAAGTAATGTTTCAGCTTTCTTGTGGAATGAGAACTCCGTAGAGTAACTTCTGCACATGGGGATAGCGTATCTTGGACACGGTCATGACTTCGCTGACGAAGTAGACTGGTCGCTGGACTCCATATGCGTGCCCTTCTTCAGGGTGCTCGACCACTAGTACCGTGCTAACCACTCGGGGGGTAGCAGAGATGTAGAGGTAAAGCTGTTCCCTTGGTTGAGGTGGGACGAGGATGGGCGGTGTCGGTGATATATTCTCCAGCAGTCTTCCACGGGGTAGCCCACGGAAGTGATTTATATGTAGGGAAGATCGCAAAGATCGGAAGCAAGATGGTTAGGATGGACAGACGCAAGGGTTTATACAGGTTCGGGCCGTCGACTCGACGTAATACCCTACGTCCTGTTTTGGGGTGTTGTATTGCGTGGATTGTATGTCGATGTGAGTTTCGATGTCTTTAGAGGGGGTCCCTGCCCACCTTATATATCGGGGGGCAGGGTTACAAGTCGGTTTGTAGCCGATCCTATCTCTAAGGATCCTTTCCTTCTTTACAAAAAACTCCTATTCTAACTAGAACTTCCTCCTTCCAGATCCTTCCTTCGTGCGCCGACTTGTCCCGCACGTCATCAGGTCCAAAACGGTGGGCCGGGCCGCCCCCTTTTGATGGGCTGCCAGGCTTGCTCGTGAGGTACCCGGGTACTATATCCCCCACAGTAGCCCCCGAGCACTTCTTGGCCGATCGTTGGCTGTAATTGATCTGTCTTTTTCTTGCATGATCTGAGTGCTCTCAAGTTGTCTAGGACCTCATCCGAGTGGTTTCGAAGAAGATCCGAGAGGTTTCGAGGAAGATCCGAGTGCTTGCTCAAACGTTCCTGAAAACAATTCTTCAATTGTAGCCATAGTAAGGGGAAGAAGTGCTCTTTTTCACGACGCGACAGCGAAGTGAATACACTTAGCCCCCGAGCCTTGAGCAATTTTAGTATGAAATTGGCCAAGGGTCTTCAACCTTTCTCCGTCAAAATCTTGATCTTCAATGGTGTGCACCTCCTGGTGCACCCATTGGGTGTAGCCCCCGAGCCTTGAGCAGAATAGAATATTCTGGTCGAGGGTCAAAAATAAAATATTGTGAATCTCCCTTTGAACTTAATCCCTCAATGGCGTGCACCTCCAGGTGCACCCATTGGGTGTAGCCCCCGAGTCTTGACTCGACTCGGCACGATCGTATCAAGACTCTAAAAGCTGTGGATCCTGACTGAATTTTTCAGCCCCCATGCCTCTAGGCATGGATTTCGGATAATTTTCTCCTTTTAGGGCATTTTTATTTCCCCTTCTTAAGGATTCTGTTCTCAAGTTCTTTGAACTCGGCGTGACTCCCGAGTCGTGTCCCACGACCCAGCTTGACCATATGGTAAATCACCTTCTCACAAGATTTATACTTGTCAGCACTTGACCCAGACTTCTGAGCGAATTTAGCGATAGTATCGCATGCCTTACATAAAAATCAATTGCAAGGTTGCAATATCAATTGCAAAAATAAGCCTGGCCGTCGACTAATTTTAGCCTCACGACCGAGTGGTTTCTGCCCCTGAACACTAGCTCAGGAACCCACATATTTATTAATTAACAGAACCGAAAGGTCGTGCCATACTTCGGCCCATTTAGGCCCATAAATCTTGCTAAGCCCATTGTTTCCTAGGGAAACTAACGGTTGCTTCACGAAGCCAGAATATCGCGAGATATCGCGACTCCATACCGCATCTTTGAATTGAAAGCGACGGGACGTGCCTGCATCGGTTGAGTTCCCGAGACAAGCATCGCGCCGCACGCGGGAGGAACGGTTCATTCCATTATAAGCCATCCCCGCCGCAACCTTCTTCCTTTCCTCGCCATTCGCCTTCTCAGCGCCCAAGTTCTCCTCCTCGCTCGAGCGCAAACCCTAGATCCACTTTCATAACATCCAATCTTCAATCCTCAGCCCCTGCTTACTGCAGCCATGGCGCCGAAGCGGAAGGAAGCCCCGAAGCGGAAGGAGAGGTCGCCAGGAAGGGGTCGGTCAGTCAAGCCCAAGACCGCCGTCGATGTCGCCGTGGATCGCGCCGCCGAGTGGAGGAGTTCCACTACTACCACCAGGCGCCTCGAGCAGCACGTCATCGACGGCATCCTCCCAGACCAGCAAACCGCCGAGTGGCATGCAGCCTCCGGTGAGTCTTTCCCCACCCCAAATTCCTCTGATTTGGTGGTGTTTGAGTCTTTTCTTCTGCGCAGATTGGGTGTTCCTGTGCACCCCTTTCTCCGCGGCCTGCTTCATTTTTATGGGATCAGTCTCTACGCACTGAACCCAAACTCCATTCTTCACATTGCTATCTTCATCAATCTCTGTGAGGCCTATCTTGGGATAGAGCCTCACTTCAATCTCTTTCTTCATCTTTTCTTGCTGAAACCTTATCCTGGAACCGAGTGCCCGCGAGTAGTCGGAGGCGCCGCGCTCCAGCTCCGTGAGGGTCGAACCCAGGAGTACTTTGACATCCCTTTTCCTACTTCTAACAAAGGGTGGCAGTCCGAGTGGTTTTACATAGGAAACCACTCGCCTGTCATCTCTCCTGAAGTTGATTCTCGTCCTGTTCCCTCCAAGTCCTGGATTTCTCTTCCCGAAGATAGCGAGATGGACGAGGTTCGGGAGTTGCTGGGCTTCATAGCCGAGCTGAAGGACAAAGGGTTGACTGCCGTAGGAGTGGCAGCCAACTTCGTGCTGCGCCGGGTCCAGCCCCTCAAGCAGCGGGCTCATCCAGCGTATGAGTACTACGCCGAGGGGGACAACACGCGTGAAGCCCCCTAGCGTGTTGATAAGGGCCAAGCTGCAGCTCGCCTTGGCAAATTTTTTGCGACAGGGACTTCCCTGAGAACTTCTGATGGTCCTCCGGCGTACAACTTGTCCAATCCTCGCCCTGAGGTACTTGAATTAATTTGTTGCTGTTTTATGTTTTCAATGCCACCCATTAGGTGTAATATCAGTAAAGAACTGAACCCAACTTTTGCAGGGTCGAGCTGCTTTTGTTTCTATCCCTCCTCTGCCTGAGATGCCGAAGGGAGTGGACCAGCCGGCACCGCGCAGAGCCGATGCTG
Source organism: Urochloa ruziziensis (assembly GCA_015476505.1). Taxonomy (NCBI): domain Eukaryota; kingdom Viridiplantae; phylum Streptophyta; class Magnoliopsida; order Poales; family Poaceae; genus Urochloa; species Urochloa ruziziensis. The sequence goes on from CM027118.1 coordinate 33,627,300, forward strand.
CTGAAGAAGCACTCGGAGGAGGTGAGCGTGACTTGCATGACTCGGATATCAGTCTGTCATCCTCACCTTCTCCGGACGTGTTGTCGCCGAGTGGTGGCAAGGCAGTCGTCGTCCCGAAGAAGCGGAAGATTTCTGTTTCAACGGGGATCGTGATTGGGGATGCGCCAAGCCGTCGCCAACTCATCCTCATCGAGTCATCTGACTCGGATGACGACGAAGATGGTGATGCCGGGTCATCAATCCCGCCCCCAATTATCAGCTCGAAGCAGTCGCCCCTTGCCATAGTACCTTTGAGTACTGCAAGTCCGAGGGACCTTCCTTCCCCCACTCGGAGAGGAAAGCGCCCGAGAATGCGTGTATCTACTCGATAAGAAATATTGTCAACCTTTGATTGACTTTTATGTTTTTCCTGTAATTACTCCTTATTTACTTTATCCTGTAGCACGCCGTCTGAGATCCCCTTTGCGGGTTCTGCGCCGCAGCCAGTCGGCGAGACAGAGATCCCGACAATCCAAGTGCCAGAAGTTTCTTCCCACTCGGCTGATCCTCCTAGCGATCAGCCTGTGGAGCCGCCAGCAGAGTCACTGCGAGCACCAACCCCAGCTTCCGCCGAGTCCTGCTCCAGCGTCGCCGACCATACTGCCAGCTCCACTGGGCAGCCCCCAGCCAGCTCCTGTGATTGAGCAAACTGCGGCGATGGAGGAGCCCCAGACTGCAGAGGTCGGAGTCGCTCCTGCAGCGGTCGTGGCTCCGGGTGGTGGTGCTCCTATGACTCCTCTGGCGGAGTTCAGGTTGCTCCATCGTCGTATAGGACAGATAGCCGAGGTATTCCTGAGCCATCTTTCTTGTTTAGGTTGAGTACCGAGTGGTACGCTTATTTGTTGTGTCATCTGACTGTCTTTTGCAGGACATAGCTGCCGATGCCGAGGCAAAAACCTCGGAGATTCAAGAGCTGCATTCTGCAGCCGCTAAGGCCGACTCCTTGATGGCCCGAGTGGCTGAGCTCGAAGCCGCTGCGTCCCAACACCTGGCCGAGTTGGAGGAAGCCCGGCGCACCAATCGCGATCTTCGTGGAGAGGTGAAGCAGGCTAAGCTCAACGAAGCCCAGGCCGCACAGGAGCTTAGAGGTACGTTATTTTTTTTTATGTCGGACGTGAATATACTATCCAGATCTGACTTTCTGTAGATTACCGGTACCGGATTATGGCCCAATTTGTAGAGCTCACTGCCAAGGTGACTCAGCTGGAGGGCGAGGCGGAAGCACTGCGTACCGAGAAGAGCGCGCTGGAAGATGCTGTCCGAGTGGTAGCGGAGGAGATCGAGCCGGAGGCATCATCATCTTCAGCTTCTATCCTCGACCGCACTCGGGCGCTTCCACGCTTCTTTCGGCGCCAGCTTTGCTCCATCAGCCAAGCCAGCTGCGGGCATGTCTTGGCGGTCCTGATGTCTCTGTTCCCAGCGTCAGATCTGGAGCCACTCGGCAGCGGGTACGCCGCTGGCACTTCCGAAGATGATGTGAACAGATTGCTGCCTGAAGTGGAGCCGATCGCCAATGTCCTGTCCAAGGACGTTGTCGATGACTCTGATGATGCGGCCCCTTCTGGTGTTGGTGACCCTGCAGTTTAAAATTGATAGAATCTCTGTATTATCTGACAGAAGTAATACTTTTGAACAATGTTTAAGCCTTTGTTATTGTATATAAGTTTTTATGGAACTACTACTCCCTTTCTTTCTGCGCTGGCCTTAATTTCTGAGTGGTTGACCTGTTACGGAGTAGATTAGCCTCGTTGGTCTTAGTCTCATGCCGCCGAGCTTTGTCGTGCGTGTAGAGCTTTGACTTGGCGAGTACTTTCCCCCACGATTTAAAGTTTGTTCCACTCATACTTTATGTGCGTGACGCGAAAGAGGAAATTCGAGTAGTAGATATAGATGGGAGATGAAATCAATTTTATTGATAACTCATATTATAATTCTGTCGAGTCGTGACTGGGGATGATTATCCACAAAAATCACTCGGGAAAACATATCTTAATGAACAAAAAAGATGAATACATAACTGAATCAGGCGTAGAAACGCTGTAGGTGCTCGATGTTCCATGGATTTGGAATGTCTACGCCATCTTCCGTCATGAGGCGATATGAGCCTGGGCGACTCACTGACTTGATGATGTGTGGTCCCTCCCAAGGGGACGCAAGCTTGTGCACGCCCTTAGTGTCTTGCTTCCTCCTCAGAACCAAGTCGCCTGCTTCAAAAGACCTCTGCTTGACGGTTCGATCATGATACCATCGAAGGACCTGAGCGTAACGCGCGGCTTGGATCTGGGCAGCCAATCACTTCTCCTCGATGCTATCGAGGTCTTCAATGCGCGCCACTTGCACGTCGTATTCATCATAGAACTCCACTCGGGGTGAGCCGTATGCGATGTCCGTTGGTAGGATCGCTTCCGAGCCGTAAACCAGAAAGAACGGGGTTTGCTTCGTGGCATGACTCGGCTGGGTCCGCAGCCCCCAGACTACTGCCGGTAACTCCTTGATCCATCGTCCATCGTACTGCTTCAGCTTCTTGAATATATGGGCCCTGAGTGCCTTGATTATTTCGCCATTGGCTCTTTCAACCTAGCCATTGGCCCTTGGGTGCGCCACAGATACGGGGCATAGCTTGATGCTCCTCTCACTGCACCAGTCTTTAAACTCCTGTGCCACGAAGTTCGTACCATTATCTGTAATGATACGATTTGGGACTCCGAAGCGGTGGGTGATGTCGGTGAAGAACTCGATGGTCTTGGCTGCCGTGTGTTTGCAGACTGGTTTCACCTCGATCCACTTGGTGAACTTGTCAATAGCCACTAAGACATGGTCAAAACCACCGGTCGCTTTCTTGAATGGACCAATCATGTCCAAGCACCAACAAGCGAAGGGCCAGGACATTGGTATAGTCTGCAGCTGTTGTGCTGGTGCGTGTATTTGCCTTGCAAAATACTGACACCCTTTGCAGTGCCGCACAATATTTTCCGCGTCTGCTACAGCAGTCGGCCAGTAGAAACCAGACCGGAAGGCTTTACCAACGATGGTTCTAGCCCCGGCGTGATTACCACAGATTCCTTTGTGTATGTCTGTCTAGAGCTCAATACCCTCTGCGCGACTCACACACTTCTGGAGAATTTGAGAAGCTCCAGATCGACGATACAGCTTGTCTCCGATGATGACGTAGCTTTTACTGCGCCGCACGATTTGTTCGTGGAGCGACTTCAGATCCTTATTTTCTGCGGCCTCTGTGTGCAATATGCCGCTATCAAGATAGTCTATAATTTGGGTCCTCCAGTCCAACGCTTCGTCTACCACTAATGTGGCTGACTCCAGAGATTCTCCGACTTGTTGTTCCGCGACAGTGCCATCCGGGTTTATCTTGATAGATGGTTTGACAAGATCTAGGATGAAAACTCCGGGTGGGACGCCTTCACGAGTGGACCCCATCTTGGCAAGCTCATCAGCTGCCTTGTTATGGTCGCGCACCACGTGATGGAACTCTAAGCCATAGAATTTCCCTTCCAATTTCCTTATTTCTTCGCAGTAAGCGTCCATCTTCTCGTTGGTCCTGGACCAATCTTTGTTTACCTGGTTTATGACCAAGGCAGAGTCCCCGCGTACCATCAGGCGTTTGATGCCCAAAGATACGGCGATGCGGAGACCGTGCAAGGCTGCTTCATACTCGGCTGCGTTGTTGGATACTGGGAACATGATTTGAAGGACATATTTTAATTCCTGTCCGCTTGGGGAGATCAGGAGTACGCCTGCGCCGCCTCCTTTGATCTGGAGGGAGCCATCAAAGTACATCTCCCAGTACTCAATTATCTCGTCGTCAGCCGGAGCTTGGTTCTCTGTCCAGTCTGCTACGAAGTCGGCCAAAACCTGAGACTTGATAGCAGTACAGTGGAACAGAGGTTATTTGGTGAGCGGCCAATTCTATTGACCACTTGACGATTCGGCCGCTGGCGTCTCGGTTATGGAGTATTTATCCTAAAGGATTTTCGCTCACAACCGAGATTGGATGGGCCTCAAAGTAATGTTTCAGCTTTCTTGCTGAGATGAGAACTCCGTAGAGTAACTTCTGCACATGGGGATAGCGTACCTTGGATACGGTCAGGACCTCGCTGACGAAGTAGACTGGTCGCTGAACTCTATATGCGTGCCCTTCTTCAGGGCGCTCGACCACTAGTACCGTGCTAACCACTCGGGGAGTAGCAGAGATGTAGAGGTAAAGCTGTTCTCTTGGTTGAGGTGGGACGAGGATGGGCGGACTCTGCAGGTAATCTTTGAGTTCCTGGAAAGATTGCTTCGCCTCATCATCCCACACGAACTTATCTTGCTTCTTGAGCAGTTTGAAAAACGGCAATCTGCGGACGCCGAGTCGTGATATGAAACGACCGAGCGCTGCCATGCATCCAGTAAGCTTCTGCACATCCTTCTGACAGGTTGGTGGTAGCATCTTGGTGATGGCCGTGATCTTCTCGCGGTTTGCCTCGATGCCACGGTTGCTGACCATGAAGCCGAGTAGCTTACCTGAGGGGACTCCGAAGATGCACTTTTCCGGGTTGAGCTTCCACCAGAATTTTCGTAGGCGTTCGAAGACCTTTGTCAGATTCTCTATCATGTCCTCGGGGTTCATGATCTTGACCACGATGTCATCGATGTAGGCTTCTACTATGTCTGGAATCAATTGATCCAGACATGCTTGAATTGTCCTTTGGTAAGTTGCGCCTGCGTTCTTCAGACCGAAGGCCATTGTATTGTAATAATAGGCACCGAACGGCGTGATGAACGCGGTCTTAATCTGGTCTTCCAGTTTTAGGCCTATCTGGTGATAGCCTGAGTAGCAATCGAGAAAACAGAGCAGGGCGGAGCCTGTCGTGGAATCAACGACTTGGTCGATGCAGGGGGGAACGAAGGGGTCTTTAGGGCAAGCTTTGTTGAGATCTGTGTAATCAACGCACATTCTCCAATCCTTATTATTCTTTTTTCTTACAAGAACTGGGTTAGCTAACCAGTCGGGGTGAAACACCTCCTGAATAAAACCGGCAGCTAACATCTTTGTAATCTCTACCCTAATCGCCTCCTTGCGGTCCTACGCGAATCAACGAAGCCTCTGCTTGATCGGTTTGGCAGTCGGATTGACCTTCAAGGAGTGCTCGGCAAGTTCCCTTGGGACACCTGGCATATCGGATGGTTTCCACGCGAATATGTCGGCGTTTTCCCTTAGGAATTTGACGAGCAATTCTTCCTATTTGGGGTCTAACTCTGCCCCGATGATGACCGTCTTCTTCGGGTCGTCCAAGTCCAGCGAGATCCTCTTCAGCTCCGTCTCCTTGCTTGGTGTGATAGCTTCTCTTGCTGGCCTCTTGGCGGGGATCTCCAGAGAGTCCTTGTCCACCTCGTGCGATGCAGCCAGTACTTGCGTCATGCGCTTCGACATGTCCAGGGCAACTGCCGCGTTGAGGGTCTCCTGTTCGCATGTGTAAGCGACTTGGATGTCCCCCAAGACGGTGATTACGCCCTTGGGTCCTGGCATCTTGACCTGCAAGTAGACGTAGTGAGGGATCGCCATGAACTTGGCGAGCGCCGGTCTCCCGAGGATGGCGTGGTATGCAGTCTCAAAGTTCGCCACCGTGAATTGCATATGCTCGGTCCGGTAGTTGTTCCGGTCTCCGAAGGTAACGGGCAATGTGATGTGCCCGAGTGGTTCTGCCCCCTCTCCCGGTATCAGACCGTAAAACTGCGGATTGGGGGGGACGCAAATTGAGAGTGGTCAGGCCGAGCTCCTTCAATGTGTTAGCAAAGAGGATGTTTAGGCCACTGCCACCGTCGACAAGCACCTTGGTGAGCTGAACGTTGCGGATCGTCGGAGCTACTACCAAGGCGTGGGATCCGGGCTTCGGTATGAAGCTCGGATGATCTTCCCGAGTGAAGGTGATCGGAACTTCCGACCACTTGAGGTACTCTGGTACCGATGGCTCCCTCGCATGCATGACCTGGCGGTGGGTGAGCTTCTGCTGGCGCTTGGTCTCGAATCCTTCCGGTCTGCCGTAAATCATGCGGACCACTCGGTCGGCCTCCTGAAACACGTCGCCGGGCTCGTCAGTCCGCCTGTCCTCCCTTGGGGAACCATCGTTCCTCTTTCTGTAGGGAGGGCCTCTGTTGCCCCCAGTGAAGGCTCGCTTGAGCCCGTAGCACTCTCGTGCCGAGTGCTTGTGCTTGTGGTATGGACATTGCTCATCGAGCATGTGCTGGAAATCTTCTGGAGTTATCCGGCCTCTGGACCGGTCCAGAGTGGCGACCATATCGCCCTCGCTCTTCTTCTTGCAGGGGTGACTGTCGCTGCGACGATGGTCGTCGTGTCGGTCTTCGTCCTCGCGGCGGTCGCGCTTGCGGGTCGTCTTGTTCTCCTCCTCCCAGTGATTCTTGAGCTCGCTGAGTTGTTCTTTCTCCGCGATCTCTGCGTCCGCCCACGTGCTAGCGACCCGGAACATGTCATTGACAGTCGCGGGTGGCTTCCGAGTCCACTTGTGGATCAATCTTCCATCGGAGATGCCGTTTTGGAAGGCGGTCATCACCTCCTGGTCCGTCACGTCCGTGATGGAGTTGCGCTTTTCCGAGAACCTGCGTACGAAGTCGTGCAGGGACTCGTTCTTGCGCTGTCGTATTTGGCCGAGGAGCCGCTTGCTCCTGGGCCTCTCCCAAGTTCCGAGATATTTACCGATGAAGAGTACGGTAAGTTGATCCCAGTTGTCGATGGAGTCCTGCGGGAGTCCCGCTAGCCAGTTGCGGCAGTCTTTGGTTAGCATGATGGGGAGGTAATTCGCCATCACGTCCTCGTCGCCGCCAGCAGCTTGTACGACAGTGTAGTAGATCTGAAGCCACTGGGATGGATCAGATTTCCCGTCGTACTTGTCGATGTCTGATAGCTTGAAGCCCCTAGGCCAGGTTACGCTCCTCAAGCGCTCAGTGAACGACTGGAATCTGCCGATCCGACCTCTAGGGCGGGAACCACTCGGATCCGAGCCGTCTGTCGTCCTTGGGGGAGTGCGCTCCCTCCTGCGATCCCGATCCCTGGGTGGGGAACGGGTCCTCCGATAGGTCCGAGTCCTGGGAGGAGTTCAGTCCCGTCGGTAGGTTCTGCTGCGCGGTGGAGTCTGCTCCCTTGGCGGGGTCGGCCGCCTTCGTGGGGGAGCCGCTCGTCCTTGCAACGGAGTCGGTCGTCGAGGTGGAGTACGATCGCCATCATCGCCGCGCCTTGGGCTACCGGAGGGATCAGAGTAGTCAGTATACTCTGACTCCGTCGAGTAGCCGTTCCTGTTGGAGTTATGACGGGGATTCCCATGCTCCCGATCGTATTCTTCGCGACGTCTGATCTCTTCGCGGTGACGCTCCTCAACGCTGCTGCGGATGACGTCCCTCGCGTCTCGGTCTCTGTTGATCGTGTCGCGAAGATCTTCATCACGGTCCGATCCACCGCTGGTCCGGCATCGAGACGGCCCGGGCTCAGAAGCGGCCGTACGTGATCTGCTCTGCATCTGGTGGACCTAGACGGAGGCGGCCTGCACGAAAGCCCTTACCTTTTCCAGGCCTGGAGTACTGGGTGGTAGCCGACTGATCTCCTCGTCGATGGTGACGAGGTTCTGGACCGGCGTCTCGTAGACGTTGAATCCGTTGTACTCAAACATGTCGTCGCGCATCAGGTTCCGACTGCTTCTCCTGTCGCGTCGATCCCGATGACGACGACGATCCTCCGAGGGTGGTTCTCGAGGTTGAGCGGTGCCAGATCCTGATGCGTTGGCCCCGTGCGGTCGGGCGGCTCTGCGAGTCGCCCGATTGGCGTTGCGTCCTCGGCGCTGATCCCTGGCTTCAGTTGTCTCGTCGGCCGGGGTGAGTTCGTCCTCCGACACGGGGTTAGGTGGCGTCGATGGTGCCACCATGTAGCAGTATGACCCGGCTCGTCCTTGCGCAGGGTAATCTTTCTCGGACTCGGAAAGATCGGTTGTGGGCATGCCACGCTCCAAGCTACTCGGAGTCGATCCTCTGGGTGATCCTAACAGTCCCAGCTCCGTAGAGGAGTCGGACGTGGTGTAACCCTCTTGCAGGTCGTCCAGGATAGAGGGTCCCCGTGGGTTTGACTCGTAGGAGTCGCTCTCAGAGGGGGAATCATCCACCTGGACGATGTCCTTCATCTTCTGCTGCTGGGTAAGCGCGCGGAAGCCGGGGGTCTGGATGGTGATGACCTCAGGGCTCGGAACGCGCGTCTACTCAGCGTTTACGCTCTGAGAGGACTCGGCGACGCGACTCTCAAGAGCCGGATCGGATCCGAGTGGTTGCTGATCTGCTCCCGACTGGTTGGGCCTCGCGTTTTGCGATGGACTCGGTGGGGCAGAAACAGCGCGATCAGATGCGATCGGACCGGATTGGGCCGTGATGGCCGAAGTCGGCGCCAGAGAGGAAACCTCCGTGGCGGTTGTAGCTCCTGCCGTTTGGTTATCCAAAGCGGCGACGGTGATGTTCCTGAACTGGATCTCAAATCCGTTGACGTCCGGGAGGTTGCAGCTGTCCAAGATCTTGACGCGGTCCATCGGGCTCACCAGATTGATCTCGGCGATATCCCCTACCTGGCGTGCCACTGTCGGTGATATGATCTCCGGCAGTCTTCCACGGGGTAGCCCACGGAAGTGATTTGTATGTAGGGAAGATCGCAAAGATCGGAAGCTAGATGGTTAGGGTGGACAGATACAAGGATTTAGACAGGTTCGGGCCGTCAACTCGACGTAATACCCTACGTCCTGTTTTTGGGTGTTGTATTGCGTGGATTGTGTGTTGATCTCAGTTGAGTTCTTTGGAGGGGGTCCCTGCCCGCCTTATATATCGGGGGGCAGGGTTACAAGTCGGTTTGTAGCCGATCCTATCTCTAAGGATCCTTTCCTTCTTTACAAAAACTCCTATTCTAATCAGAACTTCTCCTTCCAGATCCTTCCTACATGCGCCGGCTTGTCCCGCACGTCATCAGGTCCAGAACGGTGGGCCGGGCCACCCCCTATTGGAGGGCTGACAGGCCTGCTCGTGAGGTACCCGGGGACTATATCCCCCAAAACGACTTTGGTCAATGGGTCAAACTACGGGCGACTGGTCTAGGCTGACGGGTTAACGGTTATCGGGTTCCACATGTCAACATGCGGGTCCCGTCAGTTAGGTGGGTCCGAGCTATCAGCCAGTGGGTCCCACAAGTGGAGCCACTGTCTGACGGGTCACTAACAAGTTGGCCACGTGGCGGTCGCGGGACTAAGTCGCGGGCGCCACTTGGCTAGGTCTGGGAGGACGGGCTCGATTTTAGGAACCAAACGCAACTGGTCTCGCGTCGATCGGAGCTAGGACGGAAAAGATATGGATTTTCCAAGGTTTAACCCTTTATAGATATTAAGAAAAGGAATTTATTAAAGAATAAACTCTTTTCTTAAAACTACAGGGGGTTCCCTGCAAGATTGCCAAGGTGGAAGGGCCTGGTTGTGAATATGGACAAGGTTAGGGGCCCTGATGCAAAAGAACCAGGGGTTTAAAAGGTAAAAGGACAGCCAGGGACCTTTTTGTAAAAAGGCAGAAGTGGAAGGACCTATTTGTAAAAGTCCAGGGACCTATCTGTAATTTCAGAAAAGTTCAGGGGCCTAACTGCAAAAGTGTAGTGGGGCCGGCCTGTGCTGACGTCATCATGGGCCCGGATGACGTCAGCGTTGGCCGGTCAACGTTGACCAGGTCAACAGTCAACCTCGGTGGGTCCCGCGTGTCAGCCGAAGGGCCTTTCCGCAATTAAAGGAAAACCCAGGGGGCTAACTATGAAATTACAGGGGCTAAATTGAAATTATTCTAGCCAGGGGGTTTTCCAGAAAAGGGCTAAAGGGGAAGGATCGATTTGCAATTAAAAGAAAGGCCAGGGGCTTATCTGCAAAGTTGCAGGGGCTCAAGTGAAAGCGGCCGACGGCCTTGATGACGTCACTGCTGGCGTCACCCCTCCCCTGCGGAATCTGGTGGACCTGGTCCATGGTGCGCCGTGAGGGCGGCTCACGTGCACCTGGTCCACGGGATCCCGTGTGGCGGGTTTAGGCGCACAGCGCGGGGCGGCTGGATCCGGTGCGGCAAGATCCGCGCGGCCTCGCATGCGGGCGCGCCTGCGCGTGACGCGTGCCAGCGGCGGAGGGATGCGCGCGAAGTGCTCGACGTGGAGTCGAGCGGCGGGGCGCGCACGCGCCGCGGCGAAGGCTCGCCGGCGGTGCTCCACCCTGCCCAGATCCGGTGCCAAAGGGCACGGTTCGGCGCCAAATGGCGTCGCACATACGTTCCCGGGGGAAGAAGCTTAGGCTTTGGTCCTTATGGGGTGCTACGGCTGGAGCAAAGTTGGGGTCAGGGTGCTCGGAGAGTGCTCGAGGAATTCCCCAAAGGGGCGCTCACCGAGCGGCTGCGGTTCAAGGCCGGGGTTTGGGTTCGGCTTCACGGTGACCCTGCACAAGAAGATGCTCGACGCGAAGGCCGAGCAACAGGCAGTGAAAAAGGCCGGGCTTGGGTGGCTTTTGCTAGGCAAAGGAGGTCTCATCGGCGCCAAGGGCGCGGGACAACAGGAGGTTAGGGAAGAGGGGAAAAAACGGGGCGTGCTCACGTAGGGGCGACGGTGGAGTCGTGGCCGGCTCGACGCCGTGCAGTAAGGCAGCGAGGAGGCAGGGCGTGGCTTGCGGTTCACGGGCTCGGTGGCTCCGAGCGTCGGCGTCCTCCGACGGTGACTTGTTGCCGGGCGGCTCCGGCTCCTCTTCCTCGTGGCGTCGTGGTTCTGGTCCGGCGGCGTCGTGGCGGCTTGGTGATGCGGGCGACGCTGGCCTCTTCTTGCGCCGGGATGTTGAGGCGGCGGTGCTCTTGCTTCGGCTCCGACGGGTGGCGCTCCTTCTCTTGTCCCTCCGTGGCGCGCCGGCGCCGGCGCCAGCGTCCTCACGCGGGCGGCGTCGTCTTCCTCCCGCGGGCGGCCTTCTTCTTCTCCTATTCTCCCCGCCCTTCCTTCTCTGGTTCCTCCTCCTCGCGGACGACCACTGCGGCAGTGTGGAGAGGGACTTGGGGTTTTCCCCCAAGGTTTGGTGCGGCGGCGGCGGAAGTGGGGAGAGGCTGGGGCTCGTTGCTATTTAAGGAGGGCGGCTAGGGTTGCGTAGCACGACTAGGAGACGCAAAAGGGCAGCAGTGATCCTTGGCGTCCGTGCCCGCGGATGGACACGCGGCCGGCATCTGCGCAGGGGGCGGCGCGAGGCGAGCTGGTGTGTGGCGGCCGCTGGGTCCCACGGGGCTAGGGTTTGGTCCCAAGGCGGGGGTCCTCGCCTTCTTGTCGCGGCGCGGGGGCGGCTGCAAGCGGGAGAAAGCGGAGAGTAGCGGCGGCGGGTGTTCTGCCTCGTGGGAGAAAAAGCAGAGTAGGCGAGAGGAGAGGAAGGGGGAAAGCTGACCGTGGGCCCTGCGCGTCAGCGAGTGAAAGAGAGGAGCATGGGTGTGACGGGTTGCGAGGAGAGCTGGGCCGAGCGAAAGCTGGCGGCTGGACCATGGTGGTCGAACGGGCTGAGAGGGTTAGCTGGGCCGAGCGAAGGAAAAAAGGGAAGATGCGGCCCAGGTGGGTTTCGACCGGGTGAGAGAGTTAAGGGGGCAGGTTTAGACTTGGGTTGAGCTGGGCCAGGCTTAGTTAGAGTTAGGGAATTAGTTAGCTTTTAGCTTATATTTGAAATGGAATTTCAAATATAAACTACACTCAACAAATTCAAACAAATCCAAATGGAATTCAACAATTCCGGATAAAATCCAAATCACACATGCATTGTCATGAAAAAATATTTTATGCACAATTTAATTACTAGGAATTTAGAGAGAGCATTTATCTTAAGTTGGAAATTATTTCACGGCTCACAACAATTCAATCAAAAATTTTTAAATTCCGATTTTTCAATACAAGTAACAGACTGCAAATTTGCAGGATGTTACAGTGAGTACAAAAGGTACTCCGCAGGACTTACCCAAATGGAATATATTCCGACTCTCAAGGAGAATGCATTTGGTCAAGTAGCAAGGAAGTTTACAGGGTAATTAATTTGCATAAAAAGTCTCTAACTTTGATCAAGTTATAATAAGCAAAAGACGCTAGCATACTAAGCATACATCAATCATTTGCATAAATAAAATGATCATCATGTGAACAAGTTCAATCTTCCGTGAACTTCAAGCGGTAACTCTACATTGGAGCGAACCTCATTGAGTGTTCTCCTTAACCATGGAGCCCGGCTATTGCAATAGATTAAACCCTGCAGGGGTGTACCAATTTTCCCGCACGAAGCGCAAGCACAACGCCCATACCCATGGCCTAGGATAAGGGTTGAATCATGCCTTTGAACTTTCGCATACCCGCACTCGACTATGAATGAACGGTCGGACGTTGTTAGATGCACCGGACACAAGCCGATCACACCTCACCCAACTCCACACCGAATCCGGTCAAGGCAAAGTGCGACTTATTACTTAGCTTGCCATTCCCATATTAGGTATGTGGTTAGTACGCGAATGTGCTCAAGAGACCGGCGACCAAAGAGACAGTACTTAATCAACCCAAGCATGACTAAGCCAAGTGAGCTCCGTCCCACTTGACCGTACCATTCATGCTCAAGTCCGCATCATATTTCAGTTGTTCAACTTTTAAGAATTGAGCAAGCAAGTCTATTGTTGCGGGTGGTGGTGCCCTTGCCACCTCCTTACTTTTACCGAAGCTAAGCAAGGCTAAGCAATTAAATTCGTGACACCTACACAAGCATACTCACCTAGAAGGATTTATTCTAAATCAAGGATGGTAATGCATAAAGTAGGAGCTAAACATGCATATACATAATATTGACTTATGCGCATACAAGACACATAGACTTCAATTGATCCAAAATAGGGTGATAAGAATGCTTAGGTGCCTGCCTTGGTTCACAAAAGAAGCGTCGTCGGCAACGGGCTCCGACACGGCCTCAACCACCTCTTGATCCGGCGTCTCGGTCTCTACACGAATGCAATGATGCATAATCAATAAAATGCATGAGAGAGTGCAAATGATGCGTGAGGTGCATGGATAATTATGTGAAATATTTTTATCATGCTAGAACATCAATCTAAGACACGTGCAACAAGGTATAACAATTAAATCCTACACAAGACTTGATTACATTTTCGTCACTGAGAATGGCAGAACTGTAAATAACTAGGTGAGATTCTGAAATTACGATTGCCGGTGATTCCGGTGACCGATTGCTGTGGGGTTTGATCCTAGAGCTTACTTAGATGATGGAGAGTAAGTTTTAGGTCATCACAATGACATGCACAAGGGCTAGGATGACATGCGCCATCAATGGAGGTGACCTTCCATGGGAGGTCAATGGAGAAGCTTCCAAAGGAGGGGAGAGGAGAGGAAAACCATGGGGAAGGCTTACCAAGGATGGGGAAGGACGATTTGAAGGGCGGCAAGTTGAGGAAGAGCAGCGGTGGAGGAGATCGGCGATGAACTTGCTTCACCGGAGTTGGGGAAGAAGGGGAACCTTCCCTGAAGACTTGCCCTTGTGTGGAGGAGCACGTCGAGGGGAGGGAGAGGGCACCCTTGGCCTGGCCAAGCCCTGGCCGGCCAGCCCCTTCCCTTGGGTGGTGTTGGCGATGAGCAGGAGGAGGTCAAGCTCCTCTGGCCATGGAGAGGAGGAGAAAGAATGAGACTGAGGGAGAGAGAACGAGGGAGAGAGGGTCTCGTGGATTTTGGGGAGGAGAGGGGACGGTGTTAGACATGTGGGGTCGGCCATGGGGGCCACGTGGCAAGAAAACGGCCAGCACAACACCCGAATAGACGGCGTCAGGGGGATTTCGCGATGTAGATCGGAAAGTGCAGAGTCTCTGCAAAATTTTACAGTCTCTGCAAAAATCTACAGAGTCCCCGCAAAAATCTGCAGAGTCTATGCAACTTTCCCAGAACAATGGAAACTGTAAAGAATCTGCAAATTTGTTCGGATAGTCCGCAAAAATATGCAGAAAATCCGTAAAATCTTGCATAGACTCCGAACCAAAACATCTAGAGAAGTTAATTAAGTACTTTTGTTGGATTTCTAAGGTTAAACCAATTGAATTCTAATATTGTAAGCATGCTAAAGATGATGTACATGTATGTCTATGTCATGCTTGGGTACATTGGGTCGTTACAAATTCTTCCCCCCTTAAAGGAATCTCGTCCCGAGATTCAAATAAGCTTAGTAGAAGATATTGGATAGACAGGAAAATGAAGAACTCACATTTGGGAGAAAAGTTCGGGATAGGATTGTCGACGTTTATTTTCTTGTTCCCAAGTTGCTTCTCACTCGGAGTGGCGACTCCATTGTACTTTGACAAACTTGGTAGTCTTGTTCCTAGTCTTTATTTCAGCATGGTCAAGAATTCTAATTGGGTGCTCCTTGTAAGAAAGATTGGGTTGAATATTGAGCTCTTCGACATTAGCCACTTTTTCCAGGAACTCGAAGACATTTCTTCAATTGAGATACATGGAGCACATCATGGATAGTAGATAGAGATTGTGGAAGTTCTAGTTGATAAGCCACAGCCCCACGCCGTTCTTTAATCCGGAATGGACCAACGTAGCGAGGAGCCAATTTGCCGTTCTCTTGAAACCTTTGAGTGCCTTCAAAAGGTGTAACCTTGAGATAGACATGCTCTCCAACTCGAAAGTATAGTGGTCTTCTCCGCCGATCGGCATAATGTTTTTGGCGATTTTGGGCAGCTTTAAGGCGCTCTTGTATAGTCCTAACTTTCTCTTCCGCTTCCTCAACAATATCCGGGCCAAAATAGGGACGTTCTCCGGATTATGACCAATTGAGAGGAGTTCTACAACTCCGTCCATATAAGGCTTCAAATGGGGACATTCCAATACTTGCTTGATAGCTATTGTTGTAGGAAAATTCAGCAAAGGGCAAACAAGTTTCCCAATCCTTTCCATAGATAATGGTGCAAGCTCTCAACATATCTTCAAGGATTTGATTGACCCTCTCAGTTTTCCTGCCGGTTTGGGGATGATAAGCGGTACTAAAAGTAAGGTTGGTGCCCATAGGCTTGTGGAGATTTTCCCAAAATTCTGCTGTGAATTGTGGACCTCTATCCGACACTATGGTCTTGGGAACACCATGAAGGCATACAATTTTGGTGAGATAAAGCTCAGCATATTGATCAGTAGTGTACTTGGTTCGTACCAGAAGAAAATGAGCGGATTTTGTAAGACGATCAACAATGACCCAAATGGAGTCATGCTTGTGTAATGTACGGGGAAGTCCCGTGATGAAATCCATTGAGATATCTCCCCACTTCCAAGAAGCAATAGGGAGTGGTTGGAGAGTTCCATCCGGTTTGAGATGTTCGACCTTCACCCTTTGGCAAACATCACATTCGGCCACATAGCGAGCCACTTCTCTTTTCATGCAAGTCCACCAAAATTTCTTTCTCAAGTCTTGGTACATCTTGTTGCTTTCAGGAAGGATAGAAAATTGAGATTCATGAGCCTCATCAAGAATTTTCTTTCCAAGCTCAAGATTTTTAGGAACCACAAGCCTTTTGCCAAACCAAAGAATTCCTTCATCATCAAGTTTGAAACACCTGGTTTTATCTTCTAACATCCTAGCTCTAAGGTTGATCATGCCCTTATCTTCCTTTTGAGCTTTCTTGATCTCATCAACAAGATTGGAGGTGACAACAAGAGTAGCAAGCGATCCTTGCTCAACCATAGAAAGATTGAGCTTCCGAAAATCTTCACAAAGTGTGTTGACTCTGGATTGGATACGCAAGCAATGACATTGGGCTTTTCGGCTTAAAGCATCGGCAACCACATTTACCTTGCTGGGATGATAATGAACTTCCAATTTATAGTCCTTGATCAGCCTCATATTGAGTTCATCTGAGTAAAGACATACTTGAGACTTTTATGATCGGTGTAGATATTGCAAGTCTTGCCAAGAAGATAGTGGCGCCAAATCTTGAGAGCATGCACAACCGCAACGAGCTCAAGATCATGAGTTGGATAATTTTCCTCATGACACCTCAATTGACGGGAAGCATAAGCAATGACGTGGCCTTCTTGCATAAGAACACAACCAAGACCAATCCTTGAGGCATCACAATAAACATCAAAGCTCTTAGTGATATCCGGTTGAGCAAGAACGGGCGCGGTAGTGAGCTTGGTTTTGAGAGTTTGAAAAGCTTTCTCACAAGAATCATTCCACTTGAAAGGAACATCCTTCTTCCATAATTCGGTCATGGGTTTAGAAATTCTAGAGAAATTTTCAATGAACCTACGGTAATATCCCGCAAGTCCAAGAAATCACCTGACTTCTTTCACATTTTGGGGTTGATTCCAATTGAGCACATCATTCACCTTGCTAGGATCAACTTCAACACCATTTTCTGATAAGACATGACCAAGAAATGATACTTTTCTAAGCCAAAATTCACACTTGCTGAACTTGGCATAGAGGCGATGATCACAAAGTTTCTGTAGAACAATGCGGATATGCTCAGCATGTTCTTCTTCGGTCTTGGAGAAAATAAGAATATCATCGATGAAGATTATTACGAAGACATCAAGCTCCTTGAAGAAGATAGAATTCATCAAGTACATGAAGTAGGCTGGAGCATTGGTTAGCCCAAAAGACATGACGGTATACTCATAAAGCCCATATCTAGTAGAGAAAGCCGTCTTGGGAATATCTTCCTCACGGATTTTAATTTGATGATAACCCAAACGAAGATCAATCTTGGAGAAGAATTTTGCACCCACTAATTGATCAAAGAGAATATCAATTCTAGGAAGAGGATATTTGTTCTTCACTGTCACCACATTCAAAGGTCGATAATCAACCACCATTCTCAAGGTTCTATCTTTCTTCTCCACAAACAATGCCGGGCATCCCCAAGATGAGGAGCTCGGACGAATGAAATCTTTCTTGAGCAAGATCTCCAATTGTTTCTTCAAATCTACCAATTCATCTGATGACATTCTATAGGGTCTTTTATATATCGGGGCCGTTCCAGGAAGTAAGTCAATAACAAACTCAATATCCCGACCGGGAGGCATCCCCAGCAATTCCTCTGGAAAAACATCCGGAAACTCACACACAACCGGAATTGCCTCTAACTCCGGCATGACTATGGCATTGAGTGCATAGAGTTGTGGACCACTCTTCTTATAAAGAAAAAGAATAGCCCGTGTTCCGGATGGGTGTGTAGGTTCAATGGAACGAGGATTGCATCGAATAACTCCATCATGTTTGGTCATCCAATTCATACCAATGATGACATCCAAGTCTTCTAATTCAATGATCAAAAAATTTACTTGGAAAGGAATTCCTAGTGACCTCAACTTGGGCTGAGTTGACCACCTCATTAGTCACTAAGGTTGCACCCGGGGCATCAATGTTGACAGGAGTAGAAACTCTTCTAATAGAAAACCGATGTTCTAAGGCAAACTTCCTACTCATGAATGAATGTGATGCACCAGAATCAAATAATGCTCGGGTATTAATTGAGTTGAGTGAAACCATACCAACTAGCACTTGCTCATCCTCACAAGTTTCCTCGACGGAGATATGGTACAACTTGCCCCTCTTGGGAGCTTGTGCATTCTTGTTGCCTTGGCGGTTGGGTTGATTGTTCGTAGGCTGATTTGGAGCATTGTTGGCTCCACCTTTCTTGGGAGAGGGACACTCCCGGCTATAGTGGCCTTGCCCACGCAATTGTAGCATGGACCATGGGAGCCATTTCCACCGCCACCTCCCGGCTGTCCCGTAGAGTGTTGAGCTTGAGCTTGAGGAGCTGGAGGGCGATGAGCCATCCACATAGGTTGAGGAGTACCATAACTCGACACTCGGGGTGGAGGAGTAGGTCCTGTGCGTGCACGTTGAGAGCCACCACCAAAAGATGATGATGATGGGGCAGCCCTCTTGCGGTTATCTGCCTCAAGCGCATTCATGCTATGTTCGGACTTGATTGCCTTGCTCACCATGTGGTTAAAATCATTGAAATCATTAGTAGAGAGGTGATTTTGGAGCTTCAAGGACAACCCATTCATGAAGTGATATTGCTTCCTCTTGTCAGTAGAGACTTCTTCTTGTGCATACTGAGCAAGGTAGTTGAAGGTATGGGCATATTCTTGCACGGATTTGTTTCCTTGGGTTAGCTTGCGAAATTAATCTCTCTTCATTGCAAGAATACTTTCTAGAATATGATGAGCTCGGAAAGCCTCATGAAACTCATCCCAAGCAATGACATGACCTCGTCCAACTTGAGCTTTGTAATTCCTCCACCATGCTTGTAACACCTGTTGACGGCCACTATATGCCACTTTTGACCGTCAACCTTCCCAACTTAATGAAGGAACTAAGTGATGCTCATATAATATTTTATTTAAACTAATGAGTTCCACAAGTTTTGTGCACCAATATGTTTTGCAAGGAATATAGGTAATATGGTGCATAAATACCAACATCGGTGAAGTCATTCAAGTGAAGGTTCATCCCGAGACAAAGGAGACTTGGACATGGTGCAAAAGTTATCCAAATCACATATTTGACAACCCCATGCCGAAGAGCTTTCCAAGATGATTGAAATGGATATTTGCATGAACCAATTCGGAGTCCGGACGAAAAAATTACGCCTCCGGGAAAATCGCCGGCGAAACCTGTCCGGCCGGTCGGCCGGTCGGCCTGACCTAGGCCGAACGGCCTGGACAAGGCCAGCCGGCCTTGGACCTCCACCAAACCACCTCAACCTTTGCAAGATGGCCATTGGGAGTCACCAAAGGACCCTAAGCATGGAATTGACAAGGATGAGTGAAGTTGAGACTGAAAGGCCTAGGACATGGAGTGGAAGGCCCACATGCAGCAACTAAACCGAACTTTTGGATTGGAACCGCCTCTTCAGACAACAAGCACCGGTCCACGAGCATGTCAGTGCAACGGAGGGCTGAGAGGGGCCAGAGCCAGGCCGGCCGGCCTAGCCTAGGCCGACCGGCCTCTAACTGCCGAACGTGGATCGAAAGCCACTGCAACCGTCATTAGGAGAGCATCAGGACCGTCCAGGAGAAAGACGGTGCCAAATGGCACCATCTCCAGGCTGAACAGCCTGAAGGAGGACGGCCGGCCTATGACCGTGGCCGTTACTCCTCCCCTTTGGCATGGAAGCTAAGCAGGTCCTTGGCGTCATTCCTACGCATGATACCGCCCTTGGAAGGCTATAAAAGGCGACCTCCACCCCCATTCTACACACCACGGTGAAAGGGAGAAGTCCAAGTGTAGTGTAGTGCTACCTATCTAGCTTAGAAAATAGGGAGAGTGGTGAGGTGAGAGTCCGGAGAGGAGCCGAAGTGTCGGCCCCTCTCCAACTTTGTGCCTCCGAGGAATGAAGCTTCAGTTCGAGTAAAGTTCCTCTTCTTTTGTCTTTACTTCTTTCTCTCCTTACATTAGTAGCTCTTGAATGCTTTCTCTAGTTGCGGGTACCTGAGTCTGCGCAAGTGACAGCGACTCTTGTTTGGGGTTTTCTCTATAGCCCTTCGCGTTGGGTGGAGGTCAGCAGCTGAAAGCTTAGGCGTGGTGCCTGTGCTGGCTAGCTACCTCAGGTTGTGTTGCACCCCACGGAACTGCAGTGGTAGGCGGCAGGTGGTGATAGCCCTGTCCGTCCTTCGTAGTCCACCACGTTCGGGTGTACTCATAACAGTAGTGCTAAGCCCAGAGAACCCCCTCTCTCACCCCGTTCTGAGGTTCTCCCGTTCTAGCCGTCGAAGTGACTAGAGGAATGAAGTATTCCTGATAGGAGGTTAGTAAGTTGACATTAGATTACCTCAGCCCAGCTTATCTGTTCTTCTTCACTCCCATCGTCCCTGGATAAACCAGAACCACTTCTAGTACACTTCTCGTTCCTCGTGGATTCGATACCTTGGAACACTCCCAGGTGAAAGCTACATCGGTATCCGTACGCTTGCGGATTTATCTGTTAGGCTAAGGACTGCCAACAACACCATAAAAATGCCTTTATGAAATTCCTAGTAATTTAATTGTTTCATTTAAATTGCTAATAAAAACCATAGGGAAATAAAACTTTTCAGGGAATTTAAAATCAAATATAAGGTTTAGAAACATGTATGTTGCATTCATGCTGCTGCACGATTTTTGGTTGCTTGAGTAAGCTAGTTCCTCTTTTTCTTTTTCTCTCCTTTTTCCTCTAAGTCTATTTGTGCCCCTTGAACTCTTTCTCCCTCCCTCTCTCTCTCTTTCCCTCTCCTAGCTGCTAGCCACCGTGCGGCCCATCACGTAGCGGCCCAGCCGCAGCCGCGCCCCGCCTCCCTTCCCACCTGGGCCACCGGCCCAGCCGCCGCGCGCGCGTTACGGCCCAGCGCGCGCCCGCTCCGCATCCCTGCCTGTCAGCCCCGTCCCTGCCCGCGGCCGCCGCCCGCAATCACCGCCGCCGCCGCCGCTCACCTGCCATTGAAGGCAGGGGCGTTACCCCGCGGCCGTCGCGCCCCCTTCTCCTACTTAAACTCAGCGCCCGCGAGCCCCGCCCTTTTTTTGTGAGACAGTTGAATAAATAGACTTCCGCTGTGTTAATTGTGTAAGACTATGTCTTTGCATTATACTCTGATGTAAAACCTTTTATTCGAGCATTGTGTTCTCTGTTTATACCATACTTGTATGCTATGTGTGTTGTGTGGACTTCCTGGGCACACATATGGAGACACTCGGATTTTGTGTAAATGTGGGTGTGACAAATTGGTATCAGAGCCATGCTGACTGTAGGACCGCAACCTAGATAGAACGGACGATGAGATTTCCCTTTAGCCTTGCTCCTCTATTTATTTTATATCTTGGAGTTGAGTATTCCTTTTTATTTTATTTAATTTCAGTTAAAATGGTGCTCTTCTCTATCCTGTTTTATTTTACTTTACTAAAAGAGTTGTTTCTTTTTTTGTATATACATTGTCTGTTGTGAAAATGTTTAACTCATTGACTTTACTTGTTTCTTTTTCGTCTTTGCTATAGATGGCCCGCACGAAGAATACCCAGCGCAAGAGGATGTGTGGCTACCTTCCACCCCGTGTGAACGAGGCCATGCTTGAAGGCATCTTTGCGAACCGTGCCTCCGATGCCTACGAGCAGTGGGAGGCCAGGCGTGACAAGGAGGAGCTTTAGAGGGAGCTGGCTGTGCGGGACGACCCTGACGAGGCTCAGGTGCTGGTGCAGCCATAGGAGGTCGACCCTGAGGAGGCTCCAGTGCTGGAGCAGCCAGAGGAGGACCCTGAGGAGAGGGAGCCGATGGACGCTGAGCAGGAGGAGGCCCCAGCAGGTCAGCAGGCCGCCGCAGGAGGAGGTGTTCCTAGTGATGGTGATTCTGATTACGGAAACGACTCTGATGAGAGTGACGAGGAGCCGCGGACACCGCCGCCTGTGCCACCTGTGTAGCCACCATAGCCACAGCGGCCAGTGAAGAGGTGGTCCGCCACTAGCTACGTCCGGGATGGGGGCGACAACTTCTTCCACACTCGGCTTCTTCGCATGCTTCGTGACCACTACGG
Organism: Urochloa ruziziensis; assembly: GCA_015476505.1. Classification (NCBI taxonomy): domain Eukaryota; kingdom Viridiplantae; phylum Streptophyta; class Magnoliopsida; order Poales; family Poaceae; genus Urochloa; species Urochloa ruziziensis. The sequence goes on from CM027118.1 coordinate 33,648,964, forward strand.
CTCTGGCAGGGTGGGGATTGGGTACCGCAGTGAGTACAGAACTCACCCCTGCTACCCTGGCTACTGGAGGACTGAGGTGCATGTCAGGGTGTCGAACCGCGCTATGAGGGCAGCCGAGGAGACGTGTGTCCACTTTGCTCTGAGTGACAGGCTGTCTTAGTGGCAGCGATCACCGATGCAGCTCACCAGGCCTACTACGTCTTCAGGGATAGGCTTTGGGACAAGATCGGCACGGACCCCAAGAGGTACTACCCCCGCAGGAAGAGTGGTGAGACAGCTTGCACCATTGCTTCTACTGCGAACGAGATGGATCCCCAGCTAGTCTCTACTGTGGCACTGGTGGCTAGCACCAACACTGAGTTGGATGCTGCCCTGGAGGAGAACCAGACCCTGTGGGGTCGACTCATGGCTGCCTACACCAAGATCGACGACCTTGAGCCCAGCTGGGAGCACCACCACCGCACAACCCTGTGTTCGTTGGAGAGTCCACACCTCGCAAGAGGACCCGCTACGGCTCTGCTGCAGGCCGCACCACCGTCATCGATCCCTAGATGTCTACCATGAGATGTAATAGGGATCGTTTATTACGCGTCTTTTGAGTCAAAACTGGTGTGTTAGCGTCGAGTCGTGTGTGAACTATGTCCTTAAATGTTTGGTTGGACTTATCATTATGCTTATGTCTGAGTTGGATTTTTGTAATGATTGTGATGAGCGCAGGCGCCAGCTTGCAACCATCTAGTATTGGATTAAGGTTTAAGGTTTAATGAATAATTAGTTGGGTTTTTATCTCTGCTATTATCTATCTAGTACACTCATTTTTACCTTCATACCTTATCTTGTCCGTTCAATGCTCACTCTAAGCATTATCCGCACTAGTTTTGGATTATGATATAGTGGACAATGATGTAATATTGGAAATTATGCAATAATGACAGATGGTTGACACTGTTGGCACTCCTTAGCATCACGTTTTTAGCAATGCTCAAGAGCGCGAAGATATATGTCGTTGTATGCAAAATGAATTCTGCAAGCGCACAGAATATATCTCGTTGTAGCACTTCACCTCGGGAGTTATCCTAGGGTATTGTATTTATATTTCCGCAGGGAAGCAGATGGTTAAAGTGTATTGAAGAATGATATGATAAATCTTGCTAGAAATATCAAGCCAAAAACCCAAGGGTACAAACTCTAGGTTTGAGGGATAATGGTCAAATGAACGACCGAATAGAAGGTCTGAAAGACCAGCGACACACAGGAGCTCCTAAGTCTATAGAAAAGGAAAGATGTTGGGAGAGACCGGAGTTAGGTACTTCCTAACTCAAAGCAAAAGACACTTTAGCCTTATCCTAGACTCTAGCTTAGATATCGGGAATAGAGCTCGCTTCGACGACTAGAACGGGAGAACCGCAGAGCGGGGTGAGAGAGGGGGTTCTCTGAGCACAGCACTACTGTTATGAATACACCCGAACATGGTGGACTACGAAGGATGGACAGGGCTGTCACCACCTACTGCCTACCACTGCAGTTCCGTGGGGTGCAACACACTTCCTAGTTAATCAAAAAGCCAGACACCACGTCTGCACTCGAAGATTAAGATTTCTCTTGAGGCCTGTCAAGAGAAATCCCCGTCTTCCCTAAGGCGTCTTACGACCCAGTCAAGGCGAGCAAACCCGCGAGATAAAACCCGGTAGAGCTAAAACTAAACTCTACACTAAAACTAAAGGGAGACAAAACTTAACTCTGAAAAGAGCTAAGAACTTTACTCTAAGAAAAGAGCAAGAAATAAATATGAAAGATAACTTAAGCTCTGAATAAGATAGTATTGTTATGATGAACTCTTCAAAAGAAGAAAAGGATACAAGAGCTTTACCAGAACTCCGAAGACTCCGAAGATCTGAGCGAAGCTCGACTCGACTCTACTCCCAACTCTAATCCTAATCTTAGAAATGGAAAAGATACAAGAGCTCCCTTCAAGTAAAGACTTGAGAAGTGTGGTGTGTGTCTTGGGGTGAAGAGGAGGTGGCCTTTTATAGCCTCCCAAGTTCGGTAGCCAGCTTAACTGTCACGCCAACCACCTGCTTAACCTCCATGCCGAAGTTGGTCGCGTGAAGATGCAGCACGGGGCCGGCCGGCCTTGTGTAGGCCGATCGGCCTACACCTGGCACCCCTGGCCACTGCCTTCGTTGTGGACGCTCCTGATTGCTTCCTGAGGTCGGTAACGGTTGCGTTCAGTTGAGATTGTCCAAGAATCCGAGGTTGGTGGGCCCTTCAATCCATGTGTTTCCCATCTAAGCCTTTCGGGTCCTTGGATCAAACTGACGTTGATTGCACGGTGCATGATCATCCTGGGTGTTTGCTTGATCTCCTGGATCAGTGACATGGCCAGACCTGGCCAGGGGAGGCCGGTCGGCCTAGGCTAGGCCGGCCGGCCTGGCTCTGTGTCAGGTTTGTCCCTTGTTTCACCTGCCGGCCTAGCTCTGTGTCAGGTTTGTCCCTTGTTTCACCTGTTTCATCCTGCAACCATAACTCATCCAAAACTTGTGGAATTTGTTAGTATAAACACTTTTATGCATGGAACATGGTATGATCATCCTCATTTCACCGAATTATTGACGGTCAAAACTGTGTTGTAATGGCCATCAACACGCCCCCAAGCTTAGATTCTTGCTCGTCCTCGAGCAAGGCTAAACTCTAGGTTCGGTGGGTCAGGAGTTGCTTCAATGTGTATACTCTCTAAGTACCTTGTATTTAAGCCAAAACTCAACAAATCCTTTGAATAAGATGGCATAAAAGATAACTCATACCATTATTCAACGTGGGGCTGCACAGTTCACGTCTTGGGCTGTTAAGAGCCTGAACGGTCATTTTCAAAGTATTTCCTGTAACTTTTCAGGTTCCATCTCGGAGATATGATTTTTTTTCAAAAGATGGTTAAATCACTCCCCGATGGTACTCTCGAGTCACTCAAGGTGTTTAGCCCTCACTTTTGGTCAGTTGTGACCAACTTTCCCTACACTAAGGCTGAAGTGGAGTTATAGGTAGGGAAAGGGTGGCATACCTTGGTTACCTCTGTTGTCGAGTCGAAGATTGGTTCGCGAGCGATGACACTCGTCAAATTCCGGTCTTTGGAATTCATGAGTTTTCAAGTGGAAAGGGTGAAGGTGTTTATGCTGAAAGGGTCATTGAACTCCTTACTCTCTTTCTCTCTTGATTTTAGATGCCCCTGTTTTTTTTGGACGGAGCATTTGTCTCCATCTTTTCTCTTTTTTCTTTCTAATGCATCTCTTTTTCTCCTTTGGTAACAGAGAGGGTATTCAACTTTGTATGGAGCAGCTGATGACCTTTGGGATGAGCTTGATGGTTGTTGCGAGTGTATGTCAACGACGGTGGACATCAACCCCGAAGTGGAAGATTGATTAGTAAGGACATTTGAGGCTATGTGATGGAAAGACCGGTAAATGACAAGTGTCTTCTGCGAGCGGACTTCACCATTCGACAAGACTGAAAATAACTCAAGATAGCTTATGGTAGCTCGCGAGATATAAATGCTTTGGCTCTGGATAGGACATTTAAACCGTCGGGGAAGATTCACCATGTAACATTTTATAAAAACTTCTGAGAGGTTCCTTACTAAGCATGCATTTATACTCCGAATTTAACCATATCTAAACTCACAACAACTTAGGCAATGAACTTATGCTCTCCTTCCACAGATAAACATGGTGGATCCTTAAATGCCAACGAACTCAAATACTTGGAAAGTAAGGGATTAAGCATGAGGCACTTAAAGGGCATAAACAGAGCAAGTATTCGTCATTCCAAGGTTATCAACCATATTCCATACATAAGGAGCTTTTTATTCAACATTGTTTTTCTTTGTTTTTTATTATTATTATTATATTTTTTTATTCACAGCTATTATGTCATCACGGCAAGGCAAGGCAATGCAAGGCACTTTCGAACATACCTGGGACTCCCCCAAGCTTCATTGAAGCTCACTGGTAGTATTGTTTGGGGTCGTAGTGCATGTAGTCGAAGAAACCGTGCATGTCGGTCTGGAGGGATGTGGTCATCCCCCAGTTCTGCTGGGTGAGGTCAGTGTTGTGTGCGACTTCATCTCTGAGCTGCTGCTGCAGAGTCACCGTCTCCAACCTGGTACTAAGATCAGCGATCCCCTAGGAGATCAGGTTTTCGTAGTCATACCTGGCGGAGGCAGATGGTCCGACCTGCGGGCTGTATCCTGCCGTCCATTAATGGTAGTCGAACGCCTCCTCGAAACTCATATGGGCAGTGGGGTTCTCGGGCTGCTACTAGTAGTCGTACTCGGGCTGCTGCTGGTAGTGGTACTCGGGCTGCTGCTGCTGGTGGTACTCGGGCTGAGGTGCGATAGAAGTTCTGGCTTCACTGTCGTGCCTGGTTCACCTGCCACGTGTCACAGGGCCTACAACACTGTGGCGAGCGGGCTCCTTCCTTCTGAGCTGTATGGTTAGACTTTTCGCTGGTCTCTGCGACAAAGCCGGGCATGGAAGCTCGACTTCATCGATGAAACCAGGATAACACATAAAAAGAGTATGGCCAGGGCCCTCGCGCAACAAGTGACCCTGGATAAAATGGTCTATACCAATGCAACTTTGATACTCTTGTGTAGCGGGAAGGAAAGTGACTTTAGCGCCCTGCAAAGCACCAACGTGGGTGGCAATGTGGGTGACTAGCGAGGTTATGTCAATCATGGCTCGGCCAGTGACGAACCTCTGCCAATCATCAAGCATGCTCATGACAGGTGAGAAACGAATTTTCTTGACCATGGCATAAAGGCACTCCAAATCAGGCAAAAGGCAAAGACGCAAATCAGCTCGTGGGTGAACCGCCATAGCGATCCATTTCGCAAGAAAGCGAAGAGTGGGGTTATGGATGGCTGTGATGCTGTTTTTCCCAGAGGACGGCTCACTTGTGATGCTATCCCACCATGCGGCATGGTTGTATCGGTGGTTAGTCACCAATAGGTCAGCGTCAATGATGCATCTTTTGTTGAAACCAAGAGCCTCACTGAGCTGTTTCGGGGACAAGGTAAAATACTCATTGAAAAACCGAAAGCAAATGTTTGTCTCGTTGGGAAGAACTTCAATTTTTAAGCTCATCAAAAACTCCATGGTAAGAAAGTGCGAACCTGATTTCAAGACGGGGTAGAAGTTTTGCCATCCAGTGTTGTTGAAAGCCCATTCCATGTCTCCTCCGAGACCGGTCTTGATCAGCAACATGGGGTCGAAGTACTTGACATGCGTGTAGTCGCGGTTCTGAAGCTTGGCAAGCACCGTTCTCTCTTCTTCGGACCGAGCGATGATGAGCTCAATCCGGGTCATGATCCGGATGCGGAGCCTGTTCTGGGGCACTTCTTGCCTCTCCTCCTCCTGGAACTCTGTGTCTTGTTGAGCAGAGTCAACAGACATAGTGTCTCGGGAGGTAGACGATCCCTGAGAGCGGCGGGAGCTTGAGGAGCTGAGCTTGGTCACGACTCCACGTGCCATCTGACGCGCCCTTGACCACATGAATCCTGCAAAAGGTTAGTCTCACAATACCCGAAGGAGATCAGGGGTTAGGCAGTTAGAAGTTAGGCGTTCTTGTGGGAGATTAATCACCACAAACGTTCTCGTTTTACCGGCAGGGGTTCGTTCTCACAAGATTTCAAGGATGGATTTTAGCAGAATTTTCTTATGGTTCAAACTCTAACCTTGCTTAGAGATTTTCAAAATTTAGCACGAGGGAGAAGGGAAGTGCTCAGGATGCTTGCATACCTGCACTTGGGGCGAGTTGCTCCTGAGCTGGGCGCCGACTTTTATAGAGGGCCGTCGGGGGCAGGCCGACCGGCCCCCATCTGGCACGGCTGCTGCCCATCTCGTGCGTCGGTGGTCACAACGCTATGCATTGTGCCCTGGTAGGTGAGGATGGGACGTCGACGGTGGAGGGAGGCCGGCCGGCCTGAGTGGAGCCGCTCGGCCTTGGCTGCTGCCCCATTTCCTCTATCCTTTTGTGTCGTGCCCATGCACATGTGCCTGCTTCTTGCTGCTGTGATCTGGCCATAGAAAATGACAAGTGGGGCCGGCCGGCCTAGGTGGGGCCGGTCGGCCTGGAATTTGGCCGGAATTATTTTTATATGCTAAGTGATGCATAAATAAAATATGAATTCAAGTTTCAAAAATTAAACATGCTGATTTGAAAGAAATATTTAGAAAAGGAAACCTATTCTATATGCAATGCATGGATACGTACCATATACCTTATGGCGAGGGCTTGAGTTTTACGTCCTGAGTGGAACTCTCTGATTCTTCATTCGGGGCTGCTTTCACCCGCCATTCCTTTCGGGTTGGACGGGGCTTGGTTTCAACTTCCTTGTCGCGCTTTGCTTGCTCTTCCAGCACTTTGGCTCTTGATATCCTTCGCCGAGCATGATAGCGGTCATGCCTTTTCTTTTCTTTAGCGGCGAGGGCTTCCACCATCTTCATGAGTGTTTCTATGGTTGGCATCCTGGGATTTCTAGGTGTGATTTGTCTGACCATATTGACTTGTTCAGGGGTCTCCTTAGGACGAAAGGAGAAATTCTCAGTTTCTCCATTGATCCTGAGTTCAATAGTCCCGTTTCCCACATCGATGTTTGCATTCATGGTACTCAAGAATGGTCTCCCAAGAATGAGAGAGTTCTTGGCTTCAGCTTCCATGTCAAGGATGATGAAATCCACAGGGATGAAGAAATCCCTGACCTTGACTGGGACATTTTTCGCGACTCCGTGTGGGTAGCGGATCGATTGATCCGCTAGCTGCAAACACATGGGTGTAGAGACAAGTGAAATATGCTTAAGGTGGTCAAAAACTACCTTTGGCATTACGCTGACGCTCGCCCCCAAGTCACATAGGGCATTGTCGAAATCATGACCTCCAATTGAGCATGAGATTGTGGGGCAACCAGGATCTTTCTTCTTCTTGAGGCAGGGACCGAGTATGGCAGAGCTGCAAAGCATCAAGAAGTGGCATATTGATGTATACCTTCTTGATTACCTCGACGAACTTGTCAAATTGCTCGTCGGCCACTGGTCTTCTCCTCCGTTCGGGGAATGGGAGGAAAGTTGGATCACGGCTTTCGCTAGAGGCCTTCGGTGCCTCGTTCCCATCCTTCGAGACAGGGATGGATTCCTCGTCGTCTTCCTCTTCGGCGGTTGGCTCGGTGTTGCTAGCTTCCTTTTGTTGGGTACCTGCATCTTGGGGGTTGTGTGGATCCCGCGTGGACTTACCAGCCGCGTGGTTACCGCACTAACATTTTCCTTAAAAGGGACCTCCGGTTGCCCGGGTAACTTCCCCGCATTTGGGTTAGGACAAGATGCGGCCAGCTGAGCTACTTGAGTTTCAATCATCTTATTGAAGCTCAGCTGGTTCTTAACAACAAAATTAAAAGCTTCGATCTGGGAGAACATCGACTCCATAACTTTATCATTAGCAAGAAATTTCTTGCTAATGCTATCGTTAATTTGTTTTTGGCCATACCAGATATCTTTTAACGACGGTTGAAAACCGTTGTTAGAGTTATTACCTTGCTGTTGGCCAAAGGGAAAGTTGGGCTTGGAATTCCAGCCTTGCTGGGGACGAAAGCCTGAATTGTTGTTGTTTCCAATGAAGCAGGCTTCCTCTTGTGTCATCGGGCAGCTGGTACCCGAGTGTCCTGTTTCTCCACATGTTTCACATGTGATTCGGTCTTCCACAATCTGACTCATCTCCTTTCCAGGAGATACAATCTTCTTCAAGAGAAGGTCCATCTTAGCGGCCAGCATGTCGACGGAGTCAATCTGGTGTACTCCCTTGGTGCGGGGAGCTTGTCTCTCTCCCACCCAACTTTGGTGAGAGGATATTTTTTCAATTAGTGCCTTCGCAGCATCTACATATAGCGAGAGGAAAGCTCCTCCCGCAGCTACATCCAAGTGCTCTTGCGATCGGCGGCTCAGGCTGTGGAAGAAGTTTTGAGTGATCAACCAATCTTCCACACCATGGTGGGGGCAGGCTGCAATGTACTCTTGCAGTCGCTCCCAAGCTTCTGGGACTGAGTCTCCGTCTAGCTGCTGAAAGCTAGTGATTTTTCCTCGGAGGGCGTTGGTCTTGCCCACCGGAAAATACTTGGTCAGAAATGTGTCAGCGCATGTCTGCCAACATCCTTCAAAGGATGCTTTGTTGGCATAGAACCACTACTGGGCTTTCCCAAGTAAAGAAAATGGGAAGAGCTGTAGGTGGATGTTGTTGATCGGTGTGCCATTGGGGTTGATAGTGCTACACACCTCCAGAAAATTCCGAAGGTGAGCGTTAGCATCCTCAATTGCCTTTCCGCGGAAAGGACTGGCCTGGACCATGTTGACTAGGCCAGACCTCAGCTCAAATCCCCCTTCCTGTGCGTTCGACAGTCCCGAAAAGTTGCTGCTTGACGGGGCTGAGAACTCACGGAGTGTCTTCTTCGGCTGAGCCATCTCTGGTGATTCTGGGGCCGAAGAATACGATGAACCTGTGTCTGGTTTGGACCCGGAGTCGGATGACGACTCGAGAATGTTGCTTGAGCTGAGTGAAATCTGGGGAGGTACGACTCTTTTGCGCACTACCGTTCCAATGCGTTCTGGATTTGGATCAAAGTTTGACGGTAGGTTGAAACCAGTCATGCACTACCCTGCAAACACATCAAAAATAGACGAATGTTGTAGTGGTGAGGTCACTAGGGTTAGTGGTTTGGTAAATCTGTAAAGATTATCAAATAATTCAACAATAACTTTAGCCAATTGCTTCCCTGGCAACGGCGCTAGAAATGCTTATTGGCACTCCTTAGCGTCACGTTTTTAGCAACGCTCAAGAGCGCGAAAATATATGTCGTTGTATGCAAAATGTATTCTGCAAGCGCACAGAATATATCTCATTGTAGCACTTCACCTCGGGAGTTATCCCAGGGTATCTTATTTATATTTCCGCAGGGAAGCAGATGGTTAAAGTGTATTGAAGAATGATATGATAAATCTTGCCAGAAATATCAAGTCAAAAACCCAAGGGTACAAACCCTAGGTTTGAGGGATAATGGTCAAATGAATGACCGGATAGAAGGTCTGAAAGACCAGCGACACACAGGAGCTCCTAAGTTTATAGAAAAGGAAAGATGTTGGGAGAGACCGGACTTAGATACTTCCTAACTCAGAGCAAAAGACACTCTATCCTTAGCCTAGACTCTAGCTTAGATACCGGGAACAGAGCTCGCTTCGACGGCTAGAACGGGAGAACCTCAGAACGGGGTGAGAGAGGGGGTTCTCCAATCTCAGCACTTCTGTTATGAATACCCCCGAACGTGGTGGACTACAAAGGACGGACAGGGTTGTCACCACCTGCCGCCTACCACTGCAGTTCCGTGGGGTGCAACACACTTCCTAGTTAATCAACAAGTCAGACACAACGTCTGCACTCGAAGATTCAGATTTCTCTTGAGGCTTATCAAGAGAAATCCCCGTCTTCCCTAAGGCATCTTACGGCCTAGTCAAGGCGAGCAAACCCGCGAGATAAAACCCGGTAGAGCTAAAACTAAACTCTACACTAAAACTAAAGGGAGACAAAACTTAACTCTGAAAAGAGCTAAGAACTTTACTCTAAGAAAAGAGCAAGAAACAAATATGAAAGATAACTTAAGCTCTGAATAAGATAGTATTGTTATGATAAACACTTCAAAAGAAGAAATGGATACAAGAGCTTTACCAGAACTCCGAAGACTCCGAAGATCCGAGCGAAGCTCGACTCGACTCTACTCCCAACTCTAATCCTAATCTAAGAAATGGAAAAGATATTAGAGCTCCCTTCAAGTAAAGACTTGAGAAGTGTGGTGTGTGTCTTGTGGTGAAGAGGAGGTGGCCTTTTATAGCCTCCCAAGGTCGGTAGCCAGATTAACTGTCACGCCAACCACCTGCTTAACCTCCACGCCGAAGTTGGTCGCGTGAAGATGCAGCACGGGGCCGGCCGGCCTGGTGTAGGCCGATCGGCCTACACCTGGCACCCCTGGCCACCGCCTTCGTCGTGGACGCTCCTGATTGCTTCCTGAGGTCGGTAACGGTTGCGTTCAGTTAAGGTTGTCCAAGAATCCGAGGTCAGTGGGCCCTTGTGGGGGATATAGTACCCGGGTACCTCACGAGCAAGCCTGGCAGCCCACCAAAAGGGGGGGGGGGGGGAGGGCGGCCCAGCCCACCGTTCTGGACCTGAAGACGTGCGGGACAAGTCGGCGCACGAAGGAAGGGTCTGGAAGGAGAAGTTATAGTTGGAATAGGAATTATTGTAAAGAAGGAAAGGACTATTAGAGATAGGATCGGATACAAACCGACTTATAACCCTGCCCCCCCGATATATAAGGCGGGCAGGGACCCCCTCCAAAACAACTCGACTCATCAGACAACAACTCAACACGCAATACAACACCTCAAAACAGGACGTAGGGTATTACGTCAAGTCGATGGTCCGAACCTTTATAAACCCCTGTGTCTGTCCATCCTAACCATCTTGCTTCCGATCTTTAGGATCTTCCCTGCATTACAAATCACTTCCGTGGGCTACCTCGTGGAAGACTGCCGGAGATAATATCACCGATAGTGGCGCGCCAGGTAGGGGATATCGCCGAGATCAATCTGGTAAGCTCGATGGATCGCGTCAAGATCTTGGACAGCTGCAACCTCCCGGACGTCGACGAAGTCGAGATCCAGTTCGGGGACGTCATCACCGCCGCCTTGGATACCCAAGCGGCAGGAGCTACGGTCGCCACGGAGGTCTCCTCTCTGGCGCCGACTTCGGCCAACACGGCCCAGTCCGGTCCGATCGCATCTGATCGTGCCGACTCTACCCCGCTGAGTCCATCGCAAAACGCGAGGCCAGACCAGTCGGGAACAGATCTACAATCACTCGGTTCCGATCCGGCTTCTGAGAGTCGCGTCGCTGAGTCATCGCAGAGCGTAAACGCTCAACCAGCACGCGTCCAGAGCCCTGAGGTCATTACTGTCCAGACCCCTGGCTTTTGCGCGCTTGCTCAGAAGCAGAAGATGAAGAACATCGTCCAGGCGGATGATTACTTCTCTGGGAGCGACTCCTACGAGTTAGATGTACAGGGGAC